>PVKM010010381.1:0-35024 GCA_004027735.1 Carollia perspicillata
TTTAGCTTTTTCTTGTCTGGAAAGCTCCTTATTTTCCCTTAGAATTTAAATGATAGCCTTGCTGGGTAAAGTAGTCTTATTTGAAAGTTTTTGTTTTTCATCACCTTGAATATTTCAGACCACTTCTTTCTGGCCTGAAATATGTCTGTTGAGAAATCAGGTGACAGTCTTAATTGGTGCTCCCTTGTATATAACTACCTGTTTTTCTCTTGAAGCTTTTAGGATTCTCTCCTTGTCTTTAAGCCTTGTCATTTTAATTATGGTGTGTCTCAGTGTAGGTTTCTTGGGGTCCACCTTGTTTGGGACTCTCTGCACTTCCTGGATTTGAGTGTCCTTTTCCTACACCAGATTAGGGAAGTTTTCGGTCATTATTTCTTCAAATAGATTCTTGATCCCTTGCTCGCTCTCTTCTTCTGGTACTCCCATGATGTGGATGTCATTATGCTTCATGTTGTCCACAGTGTTTTGTAAGCTCTCCTCATTTTTTGAAATTGTTTTTTCTTTTTGCTGCTCTGCCTGGTTTTTTATTTTCTTCCTTGTCTCTCATATCACTGATTCAGTCTTCTGCTACATCTAATCTATTGTTTATTCCTTCCAGTGTATTATTTATTTCATTTTTAAAAAAAGATCTTTATTATATTTAGAGAAAGGGAGGGAGAAAAAGAGGTAGAGAAACATCAATGTGTGGTTGCCTCTCGCACACCTCCAGTTGGGGACCTGGCCTGCAACCCAGGCATATACCCTGTCTGGGAATCGAACCGGTGACCCTTTGGTTAGCAGGGTGGTACTCAGCCTACTGAGCCACACCAGCCAGGGCCAGTATTTATTTCATATATTGCATTTTGTTAATTTCTGACTTTTTTTTTATGGTTTCTATGTCTTTTTTCATGCTGTTGAATATCCTTATAATCATTACTCTGAACTCTCAATCTGATAAATTGCTTGTCTCCATTTCATCTAGTTCTTCTGGGGAATCCTCTTGTTCTTTCATTTGGGGTCTGTTTCTTTGTATTTTCCACCTTAGTTGTTATAGTTGATTAGTGATATAGCCTCAAACTGTCATCAGCAGCCTGGCTTAAGCTCCACAGGGTGGGACAGAGTCATTCCTGCAGGCTGGGCTCTTGCTTCCCCTCAGGCTGATGCCACTTGGAGAGGAGTGCTTTGCCTGACAAAGATGGCTTCTGCTGTATAGGGAATGACTCAGTACGGAGATCCTGGCAGCTGTTCCTTCATTTTTTTCCTTGGAAACACCAACCCCAGACTCCCCTCAAGCATCTGTAGTACATTCTGCTCTCTCTCTGCCATAGCCCAGGGTAAGTGGCTACAAACCAAATTTTGTGCACTGGCCCTTTTTAGAGGCTCTTTTGAGTCTCCAGCTGTCTCCTGGCAAGACAGAAACCCTGCTGCTTTTCACAACTGAATGGTATCTGGGTTCCTTTTTGGCTCTGCTACTATAGGCTGTGGAGTCCAGCTGGAGATTTAGATCCCACACTTCTTAAGTGGAACCCCCCAGCTGTTGAAAATATCCCTCCAGAACTTCAGCTGTTGCCCATGGGAGCCCAGCCAGCCCTCTTGCACCACCTCCACACTCCCTGCCAGTCTCGTTGTGCTAAAGTGGTTTCTTCTGTCTGTCCTTGATTATAAAGCATCTCTCTAGCTAGTGTTCAGTTGGTTATTCAGGATGATTTCCCTACAATTTAGTTGTAATTCCAGATTGGTCCAGGAAGGAGGTTAATGTAGCTTCAACTTACTCCTCTACCATCTTGGATCTCTTGATGTTATAGTTCTGTGGCAAATAGCCTTTAAGTATTGAGGAGAGGTTAATAACTATACAGAATGTGATAATGTCATCTTTGAGGGTCCTTTCTATAACAAGCACTTTGAATCAGAAGAATATCCTATGTATTGCATTGTTAAAACTTATCTGTTAACATCTCATTTTCTTTATATTCTGGGTGACTACTAATGACTTTAGTTATGGTGTATGCCTTTCCTATTTAAAATAAAAGGGCTCTTTTAGTAAATTGTAGCTTATAAAACCTCTGGAATGGTACAGTTTAAACAAACAAAGAAGGTGAAGGAAAGAATATATATACTAGACCAAGGAATGAGCTTAGTCACTGTAATAAGGCCACAATTTTATCTTTGAGTGTTTTCATGTGTAAGTCAAGGAATAAAACACTGAATTTTCTAGAGTTCATTTCAGTAGGAACTGTTGTTCCATTTCATTTTGAGATATTTGTGAAGAGATCAGAATTGTTTTATATTTAAAACGTTATTAAAGTCTGATTTTATATAAAGCTTAAGGTAATATTTACAGTTTAATGATATATTATTTGCCTTTTTGTATTTGTATACTTATTTTATAGTATCTGGGAAGTAGTGCTAGTTAAATTTTGTTTGACTTTAATCTTTACGTTGGCCTACTTAAATTATTTCTAATATTTTTCATCCAGTCCCCAAAAGCCCAAGCATGGATTTTTATATTAGAACATATTTAGTTTCTTTCAAACATAGTTCATGATGTTTCTTTTTAATTACATAATCATTTAATCTTGACAACAACCCTGTGATTTAGAGATGGTATTATCCGCATTTTTCTGGTAGGAAACTGGGACCTCAAACGGTTGTATAACTAAAACAGTATCATAAAGTAAGTATTGAGCTAGGAAATCAAGCCCAAGTATTCTTACTCTCAATAAAGTCTTTATTATAGCAATTATACTATTTTTACGTGGGGATTAACTTTTGCCTGATTAGGGACTGAACAAGGTATGTTGCAGTTTTTCATGTATAATTTACAGTAATAGCCATTTCTTTGTTCATTTTATTGAACAGATATTTAAGTATTTGCTGTATGTCAGGTACTGTTTTGGGTGTCTGGGTTTCATCAGTGAACAACACAGAATCCCTGCTCACATGGACTTTGTAGTCTAGACAAGAGCATGAAAACCCATAAACTATGAAGTAAATTACTTAGTATGTCAGGAGGTGATATATTCTGTAGGAGGAGAAAATGACCTGGATAGGTAGAACAGATTGTAAAATTGCCAAGAGAGCAAATAGAATAAAGGTCCCTAAGGCTAGAGCATGCAGAAATCATAAGGAAGTAAGGTGTCCGAGTAGGGGAGAAGGATAGAAGGAAATAGAAATAAGATCAGGAAGTTGGGGGCAGGGGAAGCACATGATACTAGGTCTGTTAGGTCATTGTGTGGAATTAGGCTTTTACTCTCAATAAAAAGGGAAGCCTTTTGTGGGTTTCAGTATTTTAAAAAGAGTCATCCTGGTTGTGTTGAGAATAAATACTGAGGCTAGACAAGGGTAGAATGTTAGGTTATTGCAGTAATCTAGGAGATTTACATAATCTATGCATAATTTAGGAAAAAGATGGCTGTCAGGCAGCTCTGAACATATCAGTGGTAGAGGTAATGAGAAATGGTTGGATTCTGGATATATTTTGCGAACAGAAACAACAAAATTTGCTTGCAGGTTGGAAGGGAAATATAAAAGAAAGGAGTCAAGGAGGATTTAAGAGTTTTAGCCCAAGCATCTGAAAAGTTGGAGTTGCCATCAACTGAGATAGTTTATGGAGAAGATGAGGAGTTCAGTTTTGGATATGTTAAGTTTGGTATATCTTTAAATACCCGAGTAAAGTCTGGGATAGAAATGCAAAGTTGGGACTCTTTGTTATATAGATGATATTTAAAGTCACACCACTGGATGATATTTTTGAGGAAATGAGTATCAAGAAATAAGAGGGAACCGATAACTGATCCCTGGGTTACTCCAACATTAAAAGAATGGAGAGAAGAGAAAGATTTGTTAGAAGAGAGTAAGAAGGAACAATCAGTGAGGTACAACATAAAGTTAGAGAAGGTGCCTTGGAAACTCAAGGGAAGAAGGTAAACCTTGGGAAGAGGAATAATCAACTATGTCCGATTTTGCTGATAGGTTAGGCAGGATGAATACTAGAATTGAAAATTATATTTAGCAATGTTGAAGGCCACTGGCAATTATGTGGCCTTTAGTGGGATGTGGAAATGGCCTGGTTAGCACTATTTATATATTTTTAAATGGGAATTTTTGATGTTTATAAGTATTTTCTTTGCCATGTTCAGGTTTGCCATCCTATTGGTAGTATGTCTGACAGTGGATCACAGCCTGGTTCAATGGGTAGCCTGACCATGAAATCACAACTTCAGATCACTGGTAAGTCTTAAAAAGACCTACTACTTTACTTTTTTCCCCTGCAACATAAAAAAAATCTTAAGAGAAGAAAATCTTTAGTGACTGCTTCATATCAAGTGCTAAATTAATATTTGCCTTACGAATGAACAAATAAAATGTGTACATGCATAAAAATCACATTTTTATTTCAGGGTATTCTTGGGTAGCGTGTATTAGTATTTCATTTCTTTTTATTGCCAAATATTTCATGTGTGGACATACCACATTTTATTTATACATTTATCAGTTGATAGGTATTTGGGTTGTTTCCACTTTTTGGTTATTATAAATAATGCTGTGAACATTTATGTACAAGTTTTTGTGAAAATGTATGTTCTTAGTTCTGTTGAGTATATACCTGGGAGTGGAATCACTGAATCATATAATACCCGTTATTTAGCATTGTGAGGAATTCCAGATTTTCAAAGCATTCCACATCATTCAACATTCTTACCAGCTTTGTATGAAGGTTTCAGTTTCTCCACATCTTTGCCTATATTTGTTGTTTGCTTTTTGATTAGAGACATTTTTGCGGGTATAAAGTGGTATCTTGCATGGTTGTGATTTGCATTTTTCTGATGGATAATGATGTTGAGCATCTTTTCCATATGCTATTGGCCATTTTTATATCTTTTTTGGAGAAACACCTGTTTAAATGCTTTGGTTGCTATTTTTACTTAACTAATATATCTGTCTTTGTTTCTTCCTCTAACCACTAACCAAGTGTAGTACTTGCGGATTAATGTTCTTAACATGCCACCTAATGTTGCAATGCCTGCTCAGAAAACCTCAGAGCCTTTTCCTTGACTATGGTATAGAATTTCTTTAGCTTGTGCTAAGTTACTGGTCTGGCTCCATATGATCTCTCTGTAGTTCTTTATACATATGAATTATTTGTACTAGTCTAGGTGAAGCACTGAATTTTCTTCAGACATGCATGTGTCTCTATCACACAGCAAAATCCCAGTCTCTCCCTTTTAAAGTTAATAGCATTTATTGTTTATAGAACAGTTATCATCTTCTGTATGCTATTTTAGTTTCTACTATACCCACCTATGTATTATGAATTATTAAACTAAAAAATTACAGCTTTATTGTCCTCCTCAAAACCTAAAAGTGATCGAAGTATATAAAGTATCACTTTCTTAAGGTAACAGGATTTTATGATTTATTTTTGGGAATTCCTTCACTAATGAGTCTCTTTCCTAAGAAATACCTGATTCCCTAAGAAAGATAAATATATTTTTTTGCTAAAGTTAGTTTCTAATTGTTTTCTCTCTTCCTATCCTCAGGTTAGCCTGAGTAGCTGATTAATTGGGCCAGGATTCTTATGGCTTTTCTTTTTGAGAGGAAAGCTTAATATTGAGCTCTTTGATTGGAACAGTCTTTTAAAAAATTCTTTGATTTTCAGATTAGACAAGTATTGGGTTGGCCAAAAAGTTCGTTTAGTTTTTTACATAAAATAAAAGATGTTATTCATTTTCACTAGTAACTTTATTGATTTGGATATTTTGAGTATGTCTACTATCTCCTTCTATTGGTTTCTAGTTGGCAGAGGCCAGGGATGCTGCTAAATGTCTTCCAATACATAGGACAACTCCACAGCAAAGAATTATTTGGCCAGAATGTCAGTAGTACCAAGAAACTTTGCAAACCACTTTTGAACACTTAGTCACAGCACCTTCTCTATGTAGTACACAAATAATTTTTTTGCGTTTCAGTTGTGTTTTTACCTTTCTTGAAATAATAAAGTATAATGTGCTAAAAATGTTGAATATTTTCTTCCATCTTCAATATGAAAATGGCTACACAAAAATTCACTGATTTTGATGTTTCTTAAAAAATGCACACTGATAAGACAGCTGTCACAATACAACCTAACAAAATTGTTTTGAAAGAAATTAAAGACAAGTAAACACTACCAGAGCCATCATGTGGAAAAAAACTAAACAAACTTTTTGGCCAACCCAATAGTGTACATGCTTTTTATTTTTATCTATTTATTTATTTATTTAAATCCTCACCCAAGGACATGTTCATTGCTTTTAGAGAAAGAGGAAGGGAGAGAGGGAGTGAGAGAGAGAAACCGATTGATTGCCTCCCCTACACACCCCAACTGGGGACTGAGTCCTCAACCTAGGTATGTGCCCTGACCAGGGATTGAACCTGCAACCTTTGTTGCATGGTTGGTGCTCCAACCAACTGAGCCACCAGGCCAGGGCTGCATGCTTTTTATTTTAAACACTCAGTAAAATAATGAAGTGAGGAATTCTAATGTATCATCTCAGTCCTCAAAGACAAATACCGTTATATTCATTTAAATTTAGGTTTATATTCCTTTATTTAAAAAAATATTTATTTTTTAGAGAGAAGGGAAAGGAGGGAGAAAGAGAGGGAAAGAAACATCAATGTGTGGTTGCGTCTCGTGTGCCCCTCAGTGGGGAGCTGGCCTGCAGCCCAGCCATGGGAATGGAACTGGTGACCCTTTGGTTCACAAGCTGGCACTCAATCCACTGAACCACACCAGCCAAGGCCCTTTTTTTTTTAAAATTATATTTTATTGATTATGCTATTAATCAAGTTGTCCCAGTTTTTTCCTCTTTGTCCCCCTCCACCTCCCACTCCCTCAGGAAATCCACACACCATTGTTCTTGTCCATGAGTCATGTGTATAGGTTGTTTGGCAAATGTATGTGGTAGTATACATCTCCTATGCTGTACTTCCATGGCCATGCTGTAACTTCCCATTCATACTTCTTAATCTTCTCACCTCTTCACCTGTTCCCCCTACCCCTCTTCCATCTGACAACCATCAAAACACTCTCTGTATCCATGATTCTGTCTCTGTTCTTCTTGTTTGCTTATTTTGTTTTTTGATAGAAATATATTTGTTGACATTTTATTGTTTATAGGTTTGATCTTCTTTTTCTTAAATAAGTCCCTTTAACATTTCGTAAAATAATGGGTTGATAGTGATGAACTCCTTTGCTTTTTCTTGTCTGGGAATCTCTTTATCTGCCCTTTGATTCTAAATGATACCTTTGCTGGGTAGAACAGTCTTGGCTATAGGTCCCTCATTTCATGACTTTGACTATTTCTTGCCAATCCCTTCTAGTCTGCAAGTTTCTTTTGAGAAATAAACTGACAAACTTATTGGAATGCCTCTGTAGGTAATTGCTTTTCTCTTGTTGCTTTTAATATTCTCTTTATCTTTACCTTTAGCATTTTAATTATGGTGTGTCTTGGAGTGGGCCTCTTTTCATTCATCTTGTTTGGGGTTTCTCTCTGGTACTTGGACTTGCTTGTTTATTTCCTTCACCAAATCAGGAAAGTTTTCTTTTATCATTTTTTCAACTAGATTTCCAATTTCTTGCTCACTCTTTTCTACATCTGGCACCTCTGTGATGCTAATGTCGTAACATTTGAAGTTGCCCCTGAGGCTGATTACACTCTTCATTTTTTTTAACTCTTTTTTCTTGTTGTTGTTCTGTGTGGTTATTTTTTGCTTCTTTATGTACCAAATCATTGATCTGATTCTGGCCTTATCCACTCTACTGCTGTTTCCCTGTAAATTGTACTGTATTTTCAATTAGTGTATCCTACATTTCTGACTGGATGTTTTTTATACTGTGAGATCCTCACTAAGTTCCTTGAGTATCCCTCTAACGATTGTTTTGATCTCTGCATCTGATAGATTGCTTTTCTCCATTTTGTTTAGTTCTTTTTCTTCAGTTTTGTTCTGTTCTTTCATTTGGGCCACGTTTCTTTGTCTCCTTGTTTTGGCAGCCTCTTGGTGTTCGATCATTTGTATGTATTAGATAGAGCTGCTGTGACTCCCTGTCTTGGTAGTGTTGCTTTTACGAGCCAGTTGCATAGCCTCCCCTATCACCCAAGTTGGATACTTGGGGTGTGCTCTTCATGTGGGCTGAGTATACCCTCCTCCTGTAGTTGAGCCTTGATTGGTGTTGGCAGGTCAATGGGAGGGATTTATCCAGGCCAGTCAGCTGCAAGGACTGATTGTAACCACTGTCCACCAACCTCCACCCTCTGTGGAGGATCAGCTGTGCAGGGGCAGGTTGGCTGTACTCTGACTTGGTCTGTAGCTATCCACTGGGTGCTCAGCCTCTGGGTTTTCCCCAGGTGGTACAGACCAAGGTCAGCCCCACCTGTGTTTTGCCTGGGGCCACCCTGCCTGAGATAAAAAGCAGTCTGAGATGGCTGCTACTTGTGCTGAACTTGGAGATTCCCAGTTGAAGATTAGCCAAGAAGCTAGTTTGTCTGCTGCTGGTGCCTGCCTGGGGCCACTTAGCAAGAGGTATGGGGGCTGGGGACTCAGGTGAGGCTGGTTGTTGCTTGTTTGAGAGGATTTAGGAAGTTGTGAAGCATGAGCCAAGACCAGCCATTCATATGGAAAAGCAGCTTGAGTGGGCCCATAAATTGGGTGGGGTGAAGTCTCTGGGGATCTCAAGCCCAGGGCAAACTCAGATTGATGGAGTCTTTAGAAAGATGGCACCAGCCTACTGGCTCTCTGGCCCTGCAGTGGGAGGGTTCAGAAAATGGATAATGGACTCTGCCTGCCTTTCTGTCTGGGAGAAAACTGTTCCCCAGCTCTTGCTTTCATGCCAGACAGGTCAGGCCTCCCCCCATGCCACTGTTGCCTTTCAAGCAGCTACTCTTGTGTTGGATCTCAGGAGGAGGAGTGAGTCTGAGTTAAGTCCCTGTGTGGATTCTATGAGAGGAACTGCTTGGGACCCTAGAAGTTTCTTCTACCAACTCAGTCCCTCCTGTTTTTTGCAGCCAGAAGTTATGGGGACTACCGTCTATAGGGACTGCCTTCCTGGCACTCAAGCCCTTGGTTGGGGGCCTTAGTGTATGGCTGGGACTCCTCGATTCCAAAATATCTCTCCCAAATTTTTATTCACCGCTATGGGACCAGCATGTTCTGCATCTCTGCCCCTCCTACCAGCCTGTATGGGTTTGGCTTCTTTAATTCAGTAGTTGTCAGAGTTCCACTCACCTCAATCTGACAGTTCTGAGTGATGGTTGTTCTATATTTTAGTTGTAATTTTGATGTGGTTCTATGAGTAGGTAAGTTGTGTTTACCTATGCTTCCATCTTGACCAGAAGTCCCTCTGCTTATATTCCTTTAGACTTTCTTTGCATGAAGTAGCTGTCTGATTTACTATTAGCATTATTATCATAGTAAAAATATTTAATAAATGCCAGAAAACATATCAAGAAGTGTAATCCTCATCCATTTAAATGTTTTTAATCTTGGGTCTAAAAATTCTGAGAATGTAAGAGTTCAGGGTAAAAACAATTTAATAAATTTACTTTAATAAAAACAAATTTAATTTAATAAAAACAAAATCTTGAATAATGGATAAAAGTTACTTATTTAGCAAACATCATTAGTATGAGACAAATGGAGAGAGCACAAGTTGAATAGAAACAAGTGCCCTTCATAATTCATTGTTTACTTTTCTGCTTTTAATGCTGGAACCTGCAGATCTAAGGGTTTTTTTGCACAAATCTCCTTAATGACATTGTATTTTTTATCTTGTGTTAATGGATCAGTTATAGTATTTTTTGTTGTTGTTGTTGTCATTGTAAGCTGCTTTGACATCTTTCTAGAATTGAGGAAAGCATAAGTACGTAGGTGTAAAAAATAATTGTCATGGTGAATGGTAATGGCCAGAAGAGATAATAAGTTTGGTCATGAAAGAGAGATCATTATTTGGCTAGAGTAGCTGGCAAAAGAGGCGATGCTTGAAGCATTGCTACTGTTTAAATGTAGAGAGGTAGAACAGGATCCTTTCAGGAGAGAATATGAGAAAAAGGAATGAAGAAATGCACAAACTTTCCCTTTATGCCCCTCAAAGCTACTGCTGCATAGAGGAGGCATCATGAGAATTAATGGAGGTGGATCATCATCTTTAAGTATGTCAGGGCTACAAAAAAGTCATTGCTAAGGGAGATTGGAAGGAATTAGAGTTTTTAACAAAGAATAGTCATTCGGATTTGTGTTTTTATATAATTGATTTGAAAGACTGATAGAATTTAGGATCAGAAGTTAAAATTCTACTCTGTGGTTCTGATCGAATTTATTTCCTTAACTCTATGGTACATACACACATATATTCTTATTATTTGTTTATAATATATATTTTCTAATTTGTCTTACCAGATTAAGTACAGGCAAGTGGGGCATTTATTTCAGAGAAATGACATCTTATAAATTGTAGCAATATAGAGGTTTAAAAAGTAATTCATAATGGTGTTGATCAGTGGATTGTTTGGATGAACTTTGTCACCTTGGGTTAGCTTTAATATCCCTGAATTTTTTATAGGAGTATCAAATGAAAGGCAGCCTCACCTTTCCTTTTCAGTATTTACATTAAAAAAAAAAAATGCAGTACCAGTGCATTAGTTAACACCTTCTATAACTTGAATCTAATGTATAGACATAAGCTGAATAGCCATTTAGCTGTTCAGGTTTGAGTTGAGTAGGAAAGATTATCTTTTTTGCTGCTCTTTCACATAGATTCGAGGCAGTTCATTGAGGTATTCCCCTTTGGGAAGTTCCAGTGGCTTTTAAATGATCTTTTAACATTGAATATACTTGTATTGTTCTTGTGTTAGGCAATAGCTTACCTGTATAATTCAGCAGATAGATGCAAAAATTATATTTTATTTATCTCTTTGTTTATTATCCTTTGCATCCCTGTCCATCATTAGATTCTGCTATTTTTCACTTTTGCATTCCTGGATCATCTACTATCTTTCTCTAATCCTGTTGTGTGGATACCTTACCTTGGATGTAATTCTATTTTTTTACATCCTTTTCTGTCTTTAGCCATTTCCTGTTTAATTATGTTCTATACATAACTTCAGCTGTACTGAATTTATCTGTGTTTTTTTTATTTGATATTGCTGTTTGCTATCATTATACTATATTGACAAAATAAGTACTTTCATATTTTCTAGAAATTTCTTCACCTCAATCTTTACTCAAAGCTCATTTTTTAAAAATACTCACCTGAGGACATTTTTTCCATTGCTTTTTTTAGAGAGAGAGGAAGAGGGAGAGAGAGAAACGTTGATGCAAGAGAGAAACGTCAGTTGATTGCCTCCCATGAGTGCAGGGGCTAGGGATTGAACATGCAACCTTTTGTTACTGGACAATACTCCAACTGAGCCATGCCATCCAGGGCTCAAGACTCATTATATGAGGAATAGAAACCATCTTATTTTAATTATTAATAATTGGAATTAAATATTACTGTATTTGCCTGAATGTACTGGAATACCATATATTTAGCTCTGATTGTTTAGTCCTTCATAATTAAAATTTAAAGTCAAGAGTATATATCCAATTCTACCCAGCCAAGATGTAATTCTGCCAGAGGCCTCTCATGACTTTTGACCACAGAGGTAGCCCTTTCCTAATTGGTTTTATCTCTTATCAGCTTATTATATGGCTAATTTATTTGGTCTCAGTACCTTTTAATTGTTTTCCCTTGTTCACTATAGCCTCCTGCGTCTAAAAATAGGTTAGATAAGTTAAGGAGTCACTTTTGTTTTCTTGATATTTAAATTATCAGTTTTTATTTTGTATTGGAGAAAGAAGATGAGGAACTGAAATTAGGTCAAAGCATTGATTGATCAGAACAATACTAATATGTACCACAAAACTATATATGCAGTAGATATTATATGTGTATGAGAGAGAAACAGACAGAGACAGACCATAAAGCCAGGGACACTTGTTTTCTACTATGACTAATCATTTGGTTCAACAAATGTATTAAATGTTTCTGAGGTTTATTTAAATCACTAAGTGTTATAGGAGTTATAAAGACTGACTACATCCTTACTGTGATGGTTATTACAGGGTGAATTAAACAAGTATAAACAAATAAACTTTCTGAAAAACTAAGGATGAAAAGCTCTAGGAGGCATACATAAATATGAAAATGTTATGGAAGCCTAGAGACAGGAACAATTAACTTTGTAGGTTTATAGAAGCATTCAGACAAAGAGAAGGAAGCATTTGTCTGTTAAGAAGTTGGATTTTTTTTTTTTTCACCCTAGCCGATGAGGCTTGGTCGGGAGTGTCGTCCCATGGGCTGAATGGTCTCAAGTTCAATTCCCAGTCAGGCCTGGCACTTACCCAAGTTGTGAGTTTGATTCTGTGTTGGGGCACATTTTAGAAGGCAACCAAGGGCAACTAGTTAATATCTCTCTCTCCCTCCCTCCATGTCTCTTTCTCTCAGCAATGAAAAAAAATGTCCTTGGCTGAGGATAAAAAAAGAAGTAGGATTTTATTGGGTGGAAAAGGAGAAAAGATAGTACACAGAGGCATGAAAGTGCATGGCACTTGTGAAGGAAAGCAAACAGCTAATGGTGGTTAGAATGCCAGGGTGCTGGATTGTATTTGGTATAGGAGGAGGCTGGAACAGTACATAGTAAAAAATGTAAAATGCTCCAGAAGAGTTTAAACTTTATTTTGCAGACATTAGAGAATCATTGAAAAGTATTAACATCATCATATCTGTTTGAGGAAGATAATTCTGAGTCGTGAGGGATTGGATTAGAGAAGTGAGAGTAAAATCAGACAATTATTAGAGGTCTCTTGAAATGGCCTAAGTAACAGATAAAACTAAATTTTTTCTAGTTCCTTTTCTAAAGATTTTATTTATTTATCTTCAGAGGGGAAGGGAAGGGGAGAGGGAGAGAAATACCAATGTATGGTTGCCTCTCACACACCTCCCACTGGGAACTGGCCTGCAACCCAGGCATGTGCCCTGACTGGGAATCGAACTGAGGTTGTTTGGTTCACAGGCTTGCCCTCAATCCACTGAGCTACACCAGCCAGGGCAATTTGCAGTTAATTTTATTGTTAATTTACTGAGAATTTAAATTTCAGTAAGGTAGTATCCTGTCCAGGGTTTGCAGTAACCTTTGGGCAAACTTTTAATTGTTTTGACTTGTTTGCCCCTTTTCTCAGACCAGAAATGAATTAGGGATGTAATATATTTCTGTGACAATTCTGTGATTAAATTCGTCTATGTATTAAGTACTAGAGCTTTATAGTACACATTAATCAGAGGTAGGTCTGGTCCCCACTTAAATATATTCTGTTCTGAAAAAGACTTCTTAGTGTTTCCACTTAGATGGCTTACAAGCATCTTAAATTTTGTACATTCATTATAAGACTCTTGATTTCCTGCCCATGCCACCCTCCTCAAACTTGTTCTTTTCCGTCTTATTAAATGACACTATCTTCCATCCAGTTGTTCATGCCAGAAACCTGGTTGTTATCCTTTTTGCTTTTTTCAACTTCCTCATGCGATCTAATCCTATTGGTTCTCCTTAAAAAATAGTTATTCTTCTCCGTATCCATGTCCAAACCACCATCAGTTTCTTGATTAGATGACTCTATTAACCTCTTAACCTCTACTTTTGTCTCCCTTTCAACTTAATTTTCCCACAGCAATAGAGTAATGTTTCAGTGTTAATTCGATCATTTGTTTTCTCAGTGCCTGTAACAATACCTGATATGTTGTGGGCACCCAGTAAATCTGTCAAATAGAACTCTTTTACTTAAATATCCTCAGTGGCTCCTTATTGCCTACTTTTCTAGCATTATCTCTTCTAGCTCTTCTTTTTCTTTGACAGATATATTTGGTAATGCATATTGACTTCAAATCAGATTGAATTTTATTATACCATGCATTTCAAAAAAAGATGAAGCTCTTAGCCCTGGGAGGTGTAAGTCAGTGGGTTGAATGGGGCCTGTGAACCAAAGGGTTGCCGGTTAGATTCCCAGTCAGGGCACATGCCTGGGTTGCAGGCCAGGTCCCCATTGTGGGCCATGTGAGAGGCAACCACACATTGATGTTTCTCTCCCTCTATTTCTTCCTCCCTTCCCCCTCTCTAAAAATAAATAAATAAAATAAAAAAGAAAAGAAAATACTGTTATAAATGACGAAGCTCTAATTTATAGAATGTGCATACATTGTTAGAATAGTAAGTCTATATATAGTAGCTGGCTTCAATGCTACCAAAATGACACAGAATCACAAAAGAACAGAAATATTTGATCTAGGTGAAGTCAATAGATTCAGGACTGCCACCTGGACCTGTGCCTGCTAGGATGTCCAGACTATCTATGATTTGGACTGTACATTGATTGAGCTTCTTGGGTAGCTGCTATACAGACTCCTCTAGCCAACTCTAAGGGTCCCTTAACCTTATGGGCAATGGCACTCTTTAAATTTTTCTGTTTACTCCAGTATTCAGATGGTAGAATATTTCCTTGGCTGTGATCAGCCTCATTGGTAGAGAAGCAATGAGTTGTTACATGTGGAAACCATGGGTGCTCTGCTAGATTGAAATCTTTGTTATACCTTCCACAGGGCTTGGGCAAGGCTATTTAAAAAAAAATTTTTTTACCACACCGTTGTCAATGTCCATGAGTCCTGATTGCTGCAGGAAGGAGGATATAAGGGGATTAAATGGTAATGGGGAAAAATATAATAAAGATTTAATTTAAAAAGTAAATAAAAATAATTTTTATTGATTGATTTTATAGAGAAAGGAAGGGGAGAGGGAAACATCAATTTGTTATTCCACTTATTTATGCATTCATTGGTTGATTCTTATATGTGCCCTGATGGGATTGAACCTGCAACCTTGGTGTATCAGGACAACACCCAACTGAGCTACCCTGCCTGTTTTATGGCAAAAGTGACTAACTCAAGGGTAAAGGCTAAGGAGTCATTATCTTCCAATGTACAATGTAGGAAGGTCATGCAAGATAATAGGAGATATATGGATGCCAAAAGTAATCTTAGTTTGTAACTCTCTTCCTCCAGTGGCTTTCCTGCATGCTTAGAATAAAATCCAAATTTCTTATTTTGGCTAAAGATAATCTCACGTCATTTATCATCCCTCCTTGGTTGCTGTACTCTTCCTCAGATAGGCCAAGCTTTGTCTGTTTCCAACTCCAGTCTTCACTTGACTAGAGCTACTTGTCATTTATATGGTTGCTTAAAGGTATTTCCTCAGAGGCCTTCCTTACTGTCAAGTTATTCTGCCACATTAGCCTGTTTTTCATCACAAGAACTTTTCTCTAACTAGGATTGAATCTCCTTGAGAGCCAGTGCCTTTTCTGTACTGTAAATGGCTCTGTCCACAGTTTAGAACAGTATCTGATACATGGTAGGCATTTAAATACTTGTTGACCAAGTTTGTCAATGTACTCTTTAATTGACTTTGGAATTCTAGGACAAGTAATACTGATAGTGGGCAAGTATGCTGATGATACTGTTGGGAATTTGGGAGGATGGGCTGGGGAAGTCCAGTATTTATTTACTAGGATGGGAGGAAACACAAGTGTCATGAGTGAATAAAATTAGTAAATATTTTAGAGTAAAACTGCTTCTCTGAGTAAAAGTAATGTTTTGTATAACCTTTATGAAATTAAAGTGATTTGAAGATGAACTAGCATCTCAAATATTGAACTATTTTTCTTTTTCTTTTAGTCATCTCAGCAAAACTTAAAGAAAATAAAAAGAATTGGTTTGGACCAAGTCCTTATGTGGAAGTCACAGTAGATGGACAGTCAAAGAAGACAGAAAAATGTAACAATACGAGCAGTCCCAAATGGAAGCAACCCCTTACAGTGTAGGTTTGAAAGTATTTTCTGCAGTATATTTTGTTTAGTAGGTGAGCAAAAATCTAGCTTGAAAAAAAAGTTTCTTGTTTTCTTTGCTTTCTCCCTCTCTCATCTTTTCTCTCTATCCTAGAACTCCTTTTTCTAGCCCCCTTTTTGTTTCTCTTCAGATATTTCTGTTTTTCTAGTCTATCTTGTTCTTTACTTTCTTCAGTTGAGTTGATGATGGTATCATTATTGCCCCTGAACAACAGCTGAGCTAGCCCATGGTCATGGACCATTCTTAGTACCTCTTTCCTTAACTTAGGAAATAGAGGGCCATGAGTAACGCAGTTTAATTTTTAAAAATAGTTTATTTTTGTTTTTGTTTCAGTTTTTAATTACAGTACCCACACAATGTACAATCCATACATAGGGATTTTCTTTAAAAATAAATTACAGTATGTAGTTTATTGTACAACTCTGTTTTTATACCTAGCATATATAACATGGTTATCTGAGTACATTCAGGTTTAATTTCTCTTATATAGCTACATAATATTCCTTAATGTGGATAGACTATCACTTATTTTACTAGTTCTTATCGATCAACTGGTTTCTAGTGTTGTGCTTTTAGACGCTGTTAAAACATATATTCATGTACATATGTCTATATGTTGGTGTTCTCTCTAGTATGAATTCATAGAAGTAGGCTATAAGTCAGTTTCAACACTCATTGACAAAGCCCCAAAAATTGGTATTGAGCATTCACTATAGGCAATTACAGGTTGATTTTAATTATTTTTATTAAAATGAAAGAAAAAGTATGATTTATTAACAAAAGAATTTTAAAATAATAGCATATATTTAGTTTGGGGACCAAATATATACAAAAATGTAGTTCAAATGTTACTAGTTGTCACATCAAATATACACAAATTGCTTTCATTACCTAACATTTGGAGTTCTTGTATTTTTTTTCCCCTCAGAGAAATAAACCAGTGACTAAAAAAAAGTTTTATTTCTAAATGGTCAGATGAGACATTTAAAACTATAAGCTCTTTTTTCACATGATACATGTTTATGTGATTAGTATTTATTCCTAATAAATGAAAAGAGAAATTGGATATACCTATATTATTCTTTAACATGGATTTTTGAAGGTCTGAGGCAGCTTAATGTACTTCATGATGATTTTATATATATATATATTTTAAGATTTTATTTATTTTATAGAGAGGGAAAGTGGGAGAGAAACATCAATGTGTGGTTGCCTCTCATGTGGGCCCCACTGGGGACCAGGCCTGCAACCCAGGCATGTGCCCTGACTGGGAATCAAACTGGTGACCCTTTGGTTCGCAGTGTGTGCTCAGTCCACTGAGCTACACCAGCCAGGGCACTTCATGATAATTTTGAGGAAATGAATGAAATTCAAGAATTCTCTGAAGATCATCTTGAGGCCTATTTGTAGAAGTATTCTAACGTTCCTCATCTATATTCATTTCAACATTAATTTTCTTAGGCTTTGTTTTTAACTAATGGCTCATTAGAGATTGAATCTAAATTAAACAATTGTGAATAAAAAATTTTAAGAATCAAATGAAATTTATAAAATCTCATAGCCTCCTTAATGAATGACTAGAGATGTTCAGCAGAATAATAGACTGAATGCTAATCATCTTTCTATCAGCTGCTATCTGTGCTCACTAGATCCACACTTCCAGACTCTTAAGCTGATAATGACATGAACTCCTCCTTAGTGGTTAAAAAGTTAAGAAAAAAGAAACTCTCCTTGTAGCCCCATATGGTAGTGCTGTCATTGAGCCCAGATGTTTGGGGGAAGATGTAGTTCACATTCTTCTCCTGAAGTTTTAATTTGCAGCAGATTGGCCTGTGATTTTAACACAGCTTCCATTGCTATGTAGCAGACTTTCCAGACTTCTGTCTAGAATTGAATTGAAATGATTTAGATAAGATCATCTGTGACAGTATACTTTATCATGTCTCTAATTAAAGTAAAATTAATCAGCTCTTTATATATCCGTTATGATTTCCCAGATGACTAATAATGTTTTCCTGCTATATACAATATGTTCTTCTGAAGTAACATTTAATAATTTTGAAGAGAATGAATACATTGTACTTCCCCCACCACCACCAAAAAAAAGAGAGGCAATGTTAAAGTAAAAATTTTTTAGTTTGTTTAAAATATCTGTTATTATTAAAATGATGGTAGAAATACAATGATGGAGTTATAGGCATAGGCCGACTTATAAGGAGGAAAGTATTTATTTGTCCCCCCAGATTTGATCACATTTTGGAGAGAATGAGGTATAGAGAAATTGAAAGATTTCAAGTATTTGTCTTTATAGCACTGAACCATAGGACTATAGTAGATTATATGGTGTTCCCGTTTTTCTAATTGATGACTCTAAAAGAGTTTGAATACAATTTATTACTAATACAAATTTCCCAAAGTTTGCTTTGGAAATTGCTATTATAGATAGCATTCTTTATTGGCATTTAGCACGATGTTAGTTAATCAACATTTGACATTTGTCCTAGACACTTTGCCTCTGGTAGTGTGAAACTGGAGGTTTCACAATATAATCCTCAAATCATTATGTAGCTGACTAATATTTTAATATAAATTTTAATGATAGACCTTTGTTTAGATTATAGTCTGCCACTAACTGTGACGTTGGGCAATTTGCTTAACTGGTTTGAGTATTAGTTTCTATATCTGAAGGTTGGGGTGCCAAGGTCCATCTCATAGGGTTGTTTTGAAAATTAAATGAAGTAACCTCAAGCTCAGTGTACTACCTTACATAAAATAAGGGTTTAATTTATAAATTCACTTTTTTATACTACTATGTAGTTTCCCAGCGGTTCATAGCATGATTAGCAGTTTCACTTTTGTTGATGATGCATGGGTGAAGTTGCCCATATAGTTCAGTCACAAGGAAAAATGATCATTGCCAGCATGTAATATTCAGATGTTTTTCATAAGATTGTAGAACATAGTCAATATTAGTTGAACAGTAAACTATGAGAGGAGCAGTAAGATTTTAGACATTAAAACTTAGTTGTAGTTTATGTAGCATCCCATTGTGATATTTAATGAAAACATTTTTTTCACCTTTCTTCATTTTTAGTATCGTCACCCCTGTGAGTAAATTACATTTTCGTGTGTGGAGTCACCAGACACTGAAATCTGATGTTTTGTTGGGAACTGCTGCATTAGATATCTATGAAACATTAAAGTCAAACAATATGAAACGTATGTATGTAAAAGTAATAGAAATTGTGCTCAGTTTTTTATCCCCCTGTAAGAAATTCATATGCCAAACATACAGAATGACTATGGTCACTATTTGTTTTTAAGTTTACTTGGTTATATATTAACTATATTAACAAGGAGAAGATCTTGAACTATTTAAAGCATTCTGGATAACTTTGGTTTGACCATTCATTTTGGATCCAGTATTTTAAATAAATATTCACTTAGTGAATAGATATTTATTCAAGTACTACATAACTCAATTATGGAAAACTATAAGATAGAGAGCAAAGATGAAGGGAAAAATCCCACTTAAGTGGGATAAATACAATTAATATTTTGGCAGATTTCCTTTTCCAAATGCTCATTTGAAAAATTTCCTCATTTTAGATTTTTTTAATTTATGCAAAGTGAGGGAAAGTAGGTTTACAGTTGTTCGTAATGGAAAATAATAAAATGTTAAATAATAATACAAGAATAAACTCTGTTTCATGTACTTACACTGGAAACCTACTTTTGCCCCACTTTGTGTGTGTATATGTAAATATTGAGATATATAAAAACTTGAAACATACTTGTTTTGATTAATATATTACCATATTTTGGGGACTATAAGATGCACACCTGCAGCCCAATTTGGGAGGAATAATGGTTGTTAATGCTGCTGTTGAGTTCTGTTTACATTGACATTGGTGAAATATTATATTGTTTATATTATTAAATATTTTACTACAATTTATTTTTGCTTCAAATTTTTCTCCTATTTTCCTCCAAAACCTAGGTGCGTCTTATGGTCTGAAAAATACAATATGATCAATATATGTCATGATTTTTAAAACATATTTTCAACCCCTTGACTATCTAAAACATAATTGTAAGAATTTTATTTCTCATTTAGAACCTAAGAGATATATTCTATTGTGGGTTTTTTGTTTTGTTTTTAAGATTATATTTATTTACTTTTAGAGAGAAGGAAAGGGAGGGAGAAAAAGAGGGAAAGAAACAGCAATGTGCGAGAAATACATCGATCGCTTGCTTCTCTCACACTCCTAACTGGGGACCTGGCCTGCAACCCAGGCATGTGCCCTGACTGGGAATCGAACCAGCAACCTTTGAGTTTGCAGGTCTGTGCTCAATCCACTGAGCCACACCAGCCAGGGCTAATCCATTGTTAAGTGATACATTTCAGTCAGTATTATTCAGGCACATTGCTGAATAATTGTGATTGTTCTGCTAGCTCATTTTATACAAGGATGGAATGTGGACAAGGGGCAACCCCCCCAGAAAACCCAGAATTATCTTCTGGAGGGCAGGCTCCTTGTAGTACAGGCTTTTCCCAGTAGGTAAGTGTTGTAGGAACCCATCTGTATCAGTGTATTAGCTGGCACTGTTGTGAGAAGCTGCTTTTGGCTTCACTGATTTTTTTTTCTTGAAGACTCTTCTATGATGGGTGATTTACCCATATTTCTCCGGTGGCTTTTTTTTTTATCTGCCTGGATGAAGAAAGTCCTCAGTGGGAAACATTTTGCCCATGTCGAGGAGGTGAAACAAAAAGAAACAGCAGAAGCACTAAAAGGCATCAAAATTGACAAATGCAAAAACTGTTTTGAGCAGTGGAAAAAGCATCTTGATAGGTATATGGCATCAAATGGAGAGTAGTTTGAGGATGACTGAAGTTTAAACATGTAAGAATAAAAACATGATTTTTTATAAATAAATTTTGGGGTTTTTGGGTCCCCCCTTGCATAATAAATGAGATGACTGAGCCATTTATTTAATATTTTACATTACGAATATTAAACATCAGCAAATTCTGTTCTATTTCTAAAATGTTTTGTTGGCATAAACCCTGAAACCTTGTGTGAAGAATATTAAGACAAATGTATTTTTTTTTCAACAGTTAGGATGACTTAAAGGAAAATAAAAGTGACCATTATGTAGATATTTTTCTGACATTAGTTTTTTAACAGTTAAGATGATTTAAAGAAAAGAAAATGACCATTTGTGCTATAATTTATTCTCTTCCAGTTGAGGAAGTAGTTGTGACTTTACAGCTTGTAGGTGACAGAGAGCCAACAGAAACAATAGGAGACTTGTCAGTGTGTCTTGATGGGCTGCAATTAGAGTCTGAAGTTGTCACCAATGGTGAAACTGCATGTTCAGAAAGTAAGTAATTACCTTTTTAAAAAAGAAAAGATTTTACTTATTTTTAGAGAGGGGAAGGGAAGAAAAAGAGAGGCAAGAAAATATTAATCAGTTGCCCCTTGCATGCCCCCAGTTGGGGGGACCTGGCTTGTAATCCAGGCATGTGCCCTGACTTGGAATTGAACTGGTGACCTTTTGGTTTAGAGGTGGGCGCTCAATCCACTGAGCCACAAGAACCAGGAGGTAAGTAATTATTTTTTTGTATAGGATCTTTAATGATTCTTTTTACTTTAGCCACTCTAGTATGCTATATGTAGTTTTTACTATTCTTTTCACATTAAAGAAATTTTCTTTTTAAAAAGAGAAGCTGATAATTTTAAACATTTTCCTTTTAGTGCTTTGTTTCTATGAATAAAACATTTTTCTGTAAGTTGAAAGGCTACCCAAATAAAAGTTGAACTACAGCCCTGGCTGGTGTAGCTCAGTGGATTGAGCACGGGCCTGTGAACCGAACAACCACAGTTCGATTCCCAGTCAGGGCACATGCCTGGGTTGCAGGCCAGTTCCCATCAGGGGACACACGAGAGGCAACCATACATTGATATTTCTCTACCTCTCTCCTTCCCTTCCCCCTAAAGATAAATAAATAAAATCTTTAAAAGTTGAACTACAGTTGGCCCTATGGGCAATGAATTGATTTATTATTAAGTATTTATTCTCTAGGCCAACAGTAGCAGTTAATGTGGCATATGGCAGACATAGTTTTTTGTGTGTAGAAGTGTGTGGTTGAGTTTAAATTTGACTGAAAAATTCTTCTTTGTATCAGACAGCCAATACAAGCTTAAATTTATTTGCTACTTGTCTTCTGTTTCTGTAGGTTAAATTTACAGAGATGTCTTTGTGTTATGATAATGACAAAACCAATTCATTATATGTATGCTGATATATCTTACAATTTATGATTTACTAGTATTTGTTAAAGGGAATGAATATGAACTATAAATTGAAAGAAGCTTGATGGCACCCAAGTTATGCCTGCTGAGCTAGCATGCTTGATAAAACTACTTTCCAGTGGATTCTCTTTAGATATTTCCATCACTTTTCTTGTGCTAACTCTTTTTTTCCCTTGAAACATAGATTTTATAGGCTGCAACACAGAGAACAGATTAATGGTTTCCTTGATTAGTCTGACAAAGATCTTTTTGTTTACTTAGAAACTACATTATGAAACATTTTTACGGTTGTTAGGTGCTCTTATTCTTCTGTTTCTACTTTGGAAGACTTCCTACTTTAACCCATGACCTTTTTTAATAGCAGGACCTTCCAGATGGTCCTGGTGTATCTTCCAGATTGGTTCTTTTTGGTAAATGAAAGTGAAGAGAAGTTTCTGAAATGGTCATATGGGTTCACAGTTGATATGTTCATTTTAATTGGCAGTAATTTATGGGAACTCTGTAATAGTTACATTTTTCTATAAAGTGGAGTTCTAGAATATATAGGTTAAATTACATTGTTAAACTACTCTAAACCTCAGTTTTTACAGCTTCCTAAGTTTTATCTCCTACAAATTAGAAACTATTGTTAATTCAGAATATTAATAGTTAATAAAAATAAGGTATATCAGTGTTCATATTTCAGAATAGAATCTAAGCTGCTTATTTATATTTAAGACTTTATTGTTTATTTTCTACAGAAATGGACATTTCTATGTCATCAGTTTTCTGCTCAAGGAGGAAAATAATTCGCAGAATTTAACATGATTCCTTGAAATAAAATGGTTTTAACTGGGAAGTCACAGTGGATTTTAGGGTTAGAGTTGCCAGATAAATAGCTGGTTTTGTTTGTTTGTTTGTTTGTGGGTTGTTTTTTTTAATGCTTACCATGGGTCGGGCACAATGTTGGGTGTCTTTACTTACACATGTGCTCACTTAACCATCACAATCGTGTAAGGCATTATATTTCCTTTCTAGTACACACTTAAAGTCTAGTGACTTTAAATTACATCATGAGCTGGTTGTAAGCAAACAAATAAAACCCAGTTCAGTCTACAAGCAGTGTGGTGGGAACTGCACTTGTATTTTCCTTTAATTGGTTCCATTTCTGTAACTTGAACTGCAAGCCAGAAATGAAAAGTACAGTTTAGCACTGAAATTGAATTTCTGCTACCTGAGCATTGTTTGGTGGGATTAGAACTGGGAGGCAGAGGTGTGTGGGTAGAGGCGTAACTTTTATATTCTCATATTTTTATAATGTTATAGGTTTTTAGGTTTTTTTCCCCTGAGCATATTCAGTCAGAAGTCTTTGTGGAAGAACACATAGATAGGATGGTTCTTGTTCTTGTAGATTTTGATATTTTTAGTTAATTAGGTAATCTTTATAAAAAAGAATCATTTTCTGAATTTTGGTATGAAAAATAACCAAATAATATAGCTTTCACTTATATTTGGATATTCTGTGATCATTGGATTTTCCCAATGAGACATATCTTTTGGTACTTACAAGTTTTTGGTTCATTCTTTTTGGTGGATAAATTTTCTAAAGATGACAGTTATATAACTAAACCTTTCCCAAGTGAAACAAAATTTACTTAGCATTTTTGTTTGTTCTTCCTACTTTCTTTCAAACTTTATTTAAAAACCAGAGAACTTTGTTCTCACCTTCCCTACCTTACCCCAACCCCCACTCAGGGAATGAGTTTAAGGTCTAGCTGAGAGTTGTAATGTTTTGATGGTCTTTCTTATTTCGCTAATTTAGAAAGTAACTACATAATTTGCTTAGATGTTTTCCTCTACTTAAGTTCAGTGTTAATCTGCTCTTGTAAGTCTCTGGGAAGAGGCTTTTATTTAATTTGCTAGTTGGTAGACTTATTGCTGTATCCCTCAGATATATCAGTAAATTAACTCAACAAACTGAGTGTGGTCAGTTCCTGTCTACAACTTCCCAATTCATCTGTTTTTAGTTCTTGGGTGGGTGGGTAGTAGTGGAGTGTTGATTTAATACCTGTCTTTCCAAATAGGACATCCAACAAGAAACATCAAAAATTATTGTTGTCAAAGACATTACTTTTCCTAAAGATAACTTTTACTGTTAAATTCATTATTATAAAATAGGAGCATATTCTTGTGAAGATCTATATTCTGTACCATGTATACTCTGGAGATGTATCTAAAATTAATTTAGGGCTATGTCTTGGCATATGTGACCCCTGGTTCTTATTATATGTGTTCCATTTCATTTTGACTTTATTTCATTTTTTCTTGCATTGGACTTTCTTGCATTGATTTTAGGCTCAATAGCCATTTTTGGTGTGAATATATCTATAATATTTTTTCCCAGTATAAGAAAATCTAAGAAACTACCCCAAATTTTTTGATTTATCAAATATTATTTGAAATTACCAGATTTCAATGGGGTCTGGGTACCAACAAATTGTTTTTATTGATTTAAGGGACAGGTCGACATCGATTTGTTGTTCCACTTATTTATGCATTCATTGGTTGATTCTTGTCTGTTCCGTGACCAGAGATCAAATCTGAAACCTTGGTGTATCGAGAAGACACTCTAACCAACTGAGCTACTGGGCCAGGGCCCCAACTAATTGTTTCATAGAGAGAAACTTTGTTATAATGGTATTTTAAAAATTTGACTTACATTTAAACATTTTTATGTATTCCCATAATATTAACTAACTTACCTTCCCCAAAAAGCCAATAAACTGTCCTTTCCACACTTTTATATTTTTACCTTACTTAATCAGTGCTACTTTAAAAATCCAAGTATTAAAGCTATAATAAGATCATTGTTAGTTTTAACAGTACTGTGTTCATTCATTTTTGCAATTTAGAAAGGGCTTTGATTTATATTCATATTTAAAATAGCAGATATTTTCATATTTAATATGTGTAAGATATAAATCAGTGTAGTAAAATGACCACCACGAATTACTACATACCTTAAGAATTAGAACATTAGCAATGTTATTATATCCATCTGTAATCTCTTCCCTATATCATTCCTTTATTTCCCCTAAGATAATCACTATTCTGAATTTTGAATTTATCATTTCCTTGCTTTAAAATGTTTTAATCACATATGTCACCCTCAACAGTATATTTCTTGAGCACTGTGAAAATATTGATGTTTTTTATGTTTAACCAAATTACTGTATATATAACTAATTTATTTTCACTGCTGTATTCTAATCTGTTGGGCAAATATGCAAGTTACCCATTTTTTATGTCAAAGGATATTTGTATTGTTTGTAGTTTTTTGCCTTATGAACATAGTGATATGTTGGACATTTTTGCATTTATATTGTATATTTATATGTCTCCTGATACACAGGTTGAAGGGTATATACTGTGTAGGGTATATATTTGGGAGTGAAATTGTTGGGATATGACGATATGTGCATTTTCAGTTTTATAGCATTGTTTCTTCAAATATGCTTTTTTTGTTGTGATTCTTTTAATTAAGGTGGAAATTGTATAGCATACAATTAGCCTTATAATGTGTCAAGTTCAGTGGCATTTAGTGTATTAACAGAAATGTGTATTCACCACCTCTCTAATTTCAAAACTTTTTCATCAACCCAGAAAAAAAAACTACACCCCATTCCCACCTCTCCCCCATCACCTGGTAATCATTAATCTGCTTTTTTCTATGTGGACTTCCTATTTTGGATATATCATAAATGAGGAGTAATAGAGTATCTGACCTTTTTTATATGGATTCTTTTACTTAGCATATTGTTTTTATCCAAATCGACGCATATATCAATATACTTTCTTTTTGTAGCTGAATAATATTCCTGAGTGTGTGTGTATGCCACAATTTATTTATTTATTCGTCCACTGATGGACATTTGTCTTATTTCCACTTTTTGGTTACTAAGGACTTATAAATGATTCTGCCACAATCATTTGTATACAACTTTCTTTGTGCATGTTTTCATTTCTCTTGGGTATATACCTGAGTGAATTTGCTGATGCTTGTTTTTCAGTTTCTTGTTCTCACAGTTTCTTGTTTCTTGATAATTTTCTTTTGCTATGTAGTTTTTTTATATTCTGTATTTGAAAGTTACAGTATTAGAAATCTTTGGAGATATAAATGTTATATGTCTCTTCTTTATTGAGGTTTGTTTTCTTATGTGTTTGTTGTTCTTTGATTGCAGCTTTTTATTTGATCTTAGTCTGTGGGAATCTTAAGGGGCTAAATAGGGGATTCTTTGCTCCAGAGAACATTTATTTTGTGTCTGCTAGTGCCAGGGTTTGCCACCTACCTGGGAAAACTTTAGCTCCTTTCCAGGATCCCTAGCCTAGTGTAATTGTCTGTGGGTCAGCCCACTCACTTTGCTGCTAATTCAAGCTCTCCTTTCTGATCCATCTCGGAGCTGATAGTAGCCCTTTCTTTCACATTTGCTTATTAGTGCCTCCTGGTCCTGCTCTGGTATTGATTCACTTGTTTGTTTTTCTTTTGAGATTGCTAAGTACCCAGGAAAGAGCAACAGCGTGTTAAATTATATCATCTAAGATGTTAGTTATTTTGTAGCCAGAGGGCCCTTTTGAGTAGCTCACTGAAAAGAAGAGGTATTGATGGATCTTCCAAAGTGACCTGTGGATAAAAAATGTTTGCATTCAGAAATCTGACCAGTTTTTCTGGAGGAAATTTTGATTGGGAATACTTTAAAGGGCAATACATTTGTAAAAAATGCAAACCTTAAGTACAGGCATTGTTCTCTTGGACATTCCTTGTGTGTCAGATATTTTATATGTGTATGTGTGTTTTTAAACTCTTCTCTGTATGAAAGCACAGGACTAGATCTAAATAACTTATGCCATAAGTCATAGTGATGGCTTCACTCCATATTGAAGCAAAATAAAAGATTGAACAAAAAAATGGCCTATGTTCAAACTGCTGATGAGATATAAATTGTGAGAAATAATATAATAGTTAATATTTATGGAGTGTTTATATGTGCTTGCCAGTGTTCTACATGTTAATGTTTAATTCTTACAACTGTTCTATGAAGTAGGTGACATTATTGCCCCATTGTACGCATGAGTTAAAGGCACAGGAAAGCCAAAGGTACTTTTTTAAAGACATGAAGGTGGTGCATGAGGAAGCTAGGATACAGACACAGGCAGTCTGGCTGCAGAGTCCATGTGATTAAATCCTGTGCTTCACTGTAGTAAATGAGAAAGTTTAGTAGTAGTTACTGTTAGGTTTAAATGGATTATTCCAAATGGTTTTCTTAATTTTTGAGAAAAGTAGGGTACTAATTGACCAATTGTAGTAACTTATGTTGGATATTTTGGTTTTCCGACTTCATTTATGTTTTATTTATCAACTATCTTAGGGGAATATATTTCATATAAAAATAATTCTTATAAAACTGAATTGTACCCTTTTCTTCATTGTCATGTTTTTTAAACTTTTAACAGTTTTATTGAGGTGTATTTTATATTTCATAAAATTCACCCATTTCAAATATACAATTTAATGATTTTTAGTAATTTAGCTGAGTAATCCAACCATTAACTGCAAATTGGGTTTAGAACAGTTTCATCTCCTCAGTAAGATCCTTCTTGACTATTTAAAGGAAATCCTGTTCTCACCTCGAACCCCAGGCAACCACTAATGTATTTTGTCTTTAAAAATTTGTCTTTTCTATCTCACCTTTAACAGGAACCTAAGCAACTAAACAAACAAGCAAGCAAAATATAACCAAAGACATTGAAATAGAAAAGGGGATGACAGTATCCAGAGGGGAGAGGGGAGGGAATTTAAGGGAAAAAGGGAGGGGATTATAGGAACAAGTATAAAGGACACATAGACAAAAGCTAAGGGGGGTGGAAATGGGAGGGAGATGGGGAGCACTGGGGGGCTGGACTGGGATGGGAGTAAACGACAGAAAACTGTACTTGAATAACAATTAAAATAAAAAAAATAAAGATACTGATCTCAGGGAAAAAAATAAACTAGAAGAAAATTTACAAAAAAAAATTGTCTTTTCTAGACATGTGATATAAATGGAATCATACAACATGGTTTTTTGTATCAGGTTTCTTTCACTTAGCATAATGTTTTTTAGGTTTATCCATGACAGCATGTTTCAGTAGTTCATTCCTTTTTATTACTAAATAGTTTTCCATTGCATAGATATACTATATTTTATTAATCTCTACCATCTTTTTTAATGTAATATTTCTCAACTAGATGAAATACTTGTCAACCTTGCTGTATAGTAAGTATAGTGGTGACTCAGCATCTCTTTAAGGAGTTAATCTATTGATTATGCTTTGGAGTAATACAGTGATGATTTCTCTGTTTGAAATTATGGCTGTTTTCATAGGGACTATTGTTCTTTAACTAAATGGACCTAGACTGTTAAATTTGAGTTCTTATTTATTCATTTTATAGTTTTTCCCTCTCTGTTTTTGTGGCAGTGTGCCTATCCCTAGCAGCCTCTTCCTAATGTTTTATAGTATACAGGCCTTTACTGAATTCTGGGAGTATGTCCTATGGGTAAAATTTGAAGAAAGTATGAACATTGTGGCATTTCTTTTGGTTGCTTTAAGGTCCATTTGTGCCTTTCCCATTCTTGAAGCTGTTTTCCAGGCCCTAGTATAAGGGAAATGTTACTGGTTTTTCTGTTTTCAGAATCTATTTTATTAATCATTCTGCTGGCGATCAGCACTTTTCTGTGCTGATGGCATTTGGACTACAAAAATGGCTAACATAATTAGATTTACATTAGAGTCAAGCAAACATATGTTTCAAGAAGGCAGAAGTAGCCTAGGAGTGATATTCCTTGATTAATTAATATCTCTTACACATAATCATATGCACAAAATATTGGTAAAACTTTTCTTATTTCAATCATATGAACATTTATCACATTTTCTTTTCAAATGTCTTATTGGAATTTAAGTTCTAGTACCTTTTTTCTGGAAAGATTCAATAAAAGGCTTTGCTTACGTAGCATGTGGAGGGAAAAACATGGAAACCACTTTTGAAACTCATTTTCCATCTAAATTTTATTGCTGTTAGGTGCTTCACAGAATGATGATGGCTCTAGACCCAAGGATGAAACAAGGTAAGAGTTTACTTATTGCTTATCAAGAAAGCAGAAAAGAGACAGGGAAAATTAATAAATATTTATTTTAGTCAAAACTTGAAGTTCAGATTGATAGAAGAATAAATAAGTTTCAAAAAATTCAGGGCCCAAGGTAAGAAGGGAAATATTTATAAAAGTTTCAGGACTCTTAGGTGTAGGAAGATGAACCACAGAAGCAGTAGTCGGAAGAGGTGATGAATCAGAAAAGCAGTGTCGCAGAACATAAGGGAAAATATCTAGAAAGATGAGTTTATTATAGTGTCAGATACTTCAAGGGAGAAGAGGTGGAGCAAGTAGAACAAATGAGGGTTGCTGAAGCTGAGTTGATAGGGGCATGGGAATTTGTTGTGGTTGTCTATTTACTTTTGTAATCTATAAACATTTTATAATAAAAAGTTTTAAAAATACAACTCATTAAGATCTTTAGGAAAATCACAGTTTATAAAGCTGTTGTGTTTTACCTAATGGATTTCTGCCTTCAGAGTCAGTCCTGTGACAAAGAATCATTCCTATACTAATCTCACAAGAAGTGTAGAATATTAAGGAGTGATAACTTCTTGGCCAGAGAAGAATATCTCTTTTATTTCTCATTGGAAATAAAAAGCAATAGAAAAGGTTTTGGATGTGTGTGTGTGGGAGGGTGTTTGTGTTGAGGGGGAGGGAGGGAGAGAAACATTGGATTGGTTGCCTTGCCCTTACTGGAGACTGAACCCACAACTTAAACATGAACACCAACTAGGAATCAAACCCCGTGACCTTTCATTTTACAGGACAGTGCTCCAACCAAGTGAGCCACACCAGCCAGGGCAGAATAGTTTTTAAAATTACATAGATGTTTCTGTGGACTGACTGGAAGACAACTACGCCTCTTGTGCCTCTTTTTAGTTTTATGTTTAATAGAAGATTTCTTGAATTCCTGAAGTTTTTCCTGTAAAAATGTTTTACTATTTCAGTTTACTTTGGCCAATTAATTCCTCTTTTATATAATAAACCTGTATTTTTGCATTAATAAGTGGTAATGTGATAGAGTTTTGTATACCCATTCAAAGGTTCTCTTATGGCCACTCTGTTGTTTCTTTTTTGCAAATGTCTTTCTTAACAATACTTGTATGAAACCACTCTAGACATCTATATATTTCTTGCAAAGGCATTGCTATAGATCTTAATTCATGCCATTTATTTAATCAGTGCTTCACTCGTGTCCAACCTTTTGGTATCTTTGGGCCACATTGGAAGAAGAGTTGTCTTGGGCCACACACTAAATACACAAACACTAACAAAAACAAAAAAAAATCTCATAATGTTTTAAGTAAATTTATGATTTTGTGTTGGGCTGCATTCACAGCCATCCTGGGCTGCGGGTTGGATACCCCTGCTACATCTTCCCAAGTGAATCGTTATAAGTAATCTGAATAACGGTGTCTTCTAGGTTTCTGAGACTGCTAGACTAGTCTTTGAGTATGTGTTTTTATTTATTTTTTAATCCTCACTTGAGGACATATTCACTGACCTTAGAAAGAGAGGAAGGGAGAGGGAGAGAGAAACATTGATCTGTTGCATCTTTTATGCACCCTGACCAGAGATCAAATCTGCAACCCTATGTATGTGCACTAACCAGGGATTGAATCCAAAACCTTTTGGTGTGTAGGATGATGCTCCAACTAACTGAGCCACCCAGCCAGGGCTGAGCATGTCTTTTATGTTAAGCATTAATTCCTTTGTATTAACTTTCGTTTTAGAAAGCATGTCTCTGAGATAATTGGTTTGAAAAGGATTTTGTAAACTGTCAAATGCTGTTTAAACGTTACTACACAGTAACTATGATCATGACTGGCTTTTCCTCTTTGCTTTTATTTGCAGATTTCATAACTAAATTACTAAAAAGGAATACAATATATATGCAATGAACAATGGCTTCTATCCCTCCCTGTCCCAGTTATCATATAAGAAGTTTATTGCAGTTTTATGTTGTTTTACCTTTTTGTCCTAGTTCAAGCACTATGCATATGGGGGTGGGGAGCAAAAAACCCCCTGGAATTTATTTATTAAAAAATTATGTATTTATTCTTACATGTTTAAACTTCAGTCACCTTCAAAGTACTCTCCATTTGATGCAATACACCTATTGAGATGTTTTTTCCACTGCTCAAAACAGCTTTTAAATTTGTCACTTTTGATGCCTTTTAGTGCTTCTGCCATTTTTTGCTTCACTTCTTCTACATCTGTGAAACATTTCCCATTGAGGACTTTCTTCATCCAGGGAAACAACAACAACAAAAAAGTCGCCTGGGGCAAGATCAGATGAATAGGGAGAGTGGGGCATGGGGGTTATGCTGCTTTTGGTCAAAAACTGTTCAACACTTAGTAGCAAGGTGTGGGCAGGTGTGCTTGTAAATCACCCATCATGAACTGGGCAAACACACTGAAGGAGTCTTCAAAAAAATTTCACTGAAGCCAAACTCAGCCTCTCACAACAATGCCAGGTGGTACACTGATGCAGATAGGTTCCTAGAACACTCACCTAGCTGAGGAAGCCTGTACTACAATAGGCCCATCCTCCAGAAGATAATCCTGGGTTTGTTTTGTTTTGTTTTTTGGGTCCCCATTTGTATCATTAATGTAGTCTTGTTGGTCTGCTTTCCCCTATACATGTTTGGATATTTTATATTTCTTAGTCTTGTCTTTTGTCATTTTTATGAAGCATCAAGATGATTGGTCTCTGATGTTCAAGATTTTGGTGTTAGATGTGCCTTCTTGACTTATTTTTTGATTTGTGTGTTTCTTATGACCTTATTGTATTAACATCTTGGTTCTTTATCCTGACCATAAACATCTTATGTGTAGGTCAGATATATTATATATGGTGAGATAAGCAGAGATTTGTAAGATTATGGAGCAAAGGAACAAAGCACATACAGTAGCACATAATTAGTAGCTAATTGCTTTTATCTTTTTTTAATCCTTGCCCAAAGATACATTTATTGATCTCGGAGAGAGAGACAGGGAGAAGGGGGAAGAGAGAGAGGGAGAGATGTAAGAAACATCTATAGGTTGCCAGTCTGGGGACTGAACCCATAAGCCCGGTGTGTGCCCTGACCAGGAATCAGAGCTGTGATCTTTCTATTTAAGAGATGCTGCTCCAACTAATCGAGCCACACCTGCCTGGCAATAGCTAATTGCTTTAAAAGACAATAGTGTGATGAGTTCACACTGACAGTTCTGTTTATTTAGTGTGTTGGTTTTCAAGATCCCATTTCAGGCTTAGGTTCACACCTACTTGATAAAGGAACTAAAACAAATCAATAATGCTATTTTAGTATAGGCATGTTCCTTAAACTTTAGCATACATGAGAATCATCTAAAGGACTTGTTCAACCATAGATTGCTAAGTCTCATTTTCAGTTCCTGATTTTGTTACACTTCTAGGGTAGAGCTGAAGATTTGCATTCCTCACAAGTTTCCTGCTGATGCTGATGCTGCTGGGCCAGGATAAAGATGTTTCTTAGATTATGACAAACTATTATGGGAAATATATTCAGTTATGTAACAAAGTCTGTTTCTCGAAAATTCAGGCTTGAAGAATGTGCCAGAAATGTCACTCCATCTTAATCCCTATTCTTTTATTTCCGAGCTAGTTTTAATCTTTTTTTCTTTTTTGAACTGTTTTTACTGTTAGAAAATAATAACATGATTATTTTTAAAACTTTAAATTGTATAAAATGTTTAAAAACTTCATGGAAAAAATAGCGTTTGACCTGAGATCATAAAGCATAGCTGTAATTTGGGTGTGCATGTCTTGGGGGAATTAGAGGAAGAAGTTCTAGGTGGAAAGAAGAAAAATAATCACAAAGGTGGGGAAGAACTCAGGGTGTTTTATTGGAAATCTTTAGTCAGTGTTTAGCTGAAAGAATAATTGAAAGTTGGAAATGGCAGGTGGTAAATTTGAGGGCAGGATCAATCAATTAATGATCTAATGAAGAATCAAATTACCATAAATAGTCTGAGGAACAGGGTCTCCTAGGTTTCTGAGACCTAGAGGACGTAGACATTTCTGTGAGGTAGGTAGGTGTCATTTTTATAGGTGATAAGGTAATTGAGGCTCCAAAATGAAAAGAACTTGCCTGAGCTGTGGTTTAAGTGGCACAGTTGACCCTGGGACTGTCTTCAGAGCCCGAGCTCATAATTATTATGCTTTACTTCTGCCTAAAATGGAATGCTTTCTTTTTTTCATGTAAGTGGGTGCTCAACCGTCAATAAATGTTAGTTATTTTTAGTATTATAGAAGTTGGAGGTAGATGGTGATTTTGGTTTGCAAGTATAGGCTTATAGAATCTTTTTCTATGGAGAAGATTGTCTCTAAAAATATTTGAATAGGACATCGGTATGATCAAAACACAGCAAAAATTATTTTATTGATAGCAGTATGTAGTTTGGATTATGAGGTGGTAAGTGAATGTGGGAAGATCTATGTGGGAAGCTGTTACTCAGTCCACTGAGGGTTAAAACCAGAGCAGTAGTGGTAGAAGAACAGAGAGAACATGGAAGTGAAATCAGTGGGACTTGGTGTCAAGGGGCACAGGAGAGAAGAAAAGTCAGATTGCCTGGGAGGATAGCAGTGTCACCTACAGAACCAATGTCTCCTGCATTTAGTTGATAATTTGTTACCAGAGGATGGGAACAAGGCAGAGATTAGAGATTCTGATTTGGGAATCATTTTACATATAATCTTTGAAATCATGGAATTTGAGATTGTAGGGGAAAATCCATGGAGAAGGAGAAGGAAGATAAGAATAGTACCTTAGGGACTTCCGGCCAAGATGGAGGTGTAGATGGAAACACTGTGTCTCCTTGCACAACCAAAATTAAAGACAACAAATATTTACAAACAATAACACAACCAAAACAAAATTGAACTGCGGAAGTGGACAACCATTCAACCAGACCCGTAAGAGGGGCAGAGTTGGCGGTCCGTGGAGAGGGAACGGGGCAGGAAAAGGCAGTGGCTGGCTCACAGACCCCAGACCCGGGGAGGAAACAGGCAGGAAGTTGGCCGTTGGCGGTCACCCATTCGCGTGCATATAAACTAGTTAAGAACTGGCAGTGAGACGGACCATGCAGCCAAGGGCTCCAGTGACAGGAAATAAAGCCTGAAAACACCGATTGAAAAGGTGCCGGGAGAGACTCCCAGCTTCACACCAGAGGTCATTGGGGAGACCTGCAAGGTCCTGGTGGGAGCATAGGCCCGCCCACCTAGGAACCAGTGCCAGCGGGGCCCAGTTTGCGTGTGGGAAGCAGCAGAGGGGACGCAAATCCGAGAGAGCACAGAACAGGGGCCATTGTTCCCTCTCTGACCCCGACCCCACAGACAGCATAACAACCCTGCGACTAGGTTGCCCCACCCTGATAAACACCTAAGGCTCCGCCACCCACATGGAACAGGCACCACCTGAACAAATATGACTCAAACAGAACAGCTGAAAGCCCCAGAGCCAATACTTTTAAGCAACCAAGAGATAGCCAACCTATCAGATGCACAGTTTGAAACACTGGTGATCAGGATGCTCACAGAATTGCTTGAATTTGATTGCAAATTAG
>PVKM010010382.1:0-35003 GCA_004027735.1 Carollia perspicillata
AACTAAAGGGGGGAATGTGGGTGGGAGGGGGTATGCAGGGTGGAGAGGAATGAAGAGGGGAAATGGGACAACTGTAATGGCATAATCAATAAAATATATTTTAAAAAATAAAAAATAAAATATTTTTTTTTAAAAGAGAAGGTGTTCAGCCCTGGCCAGTGTGGCTCAGTTGGATGGAGCATCATCTCGTAGAACAAAGCGTTATGGGTTCAATTCCTGGTCAGGGCACATACCCAGGTTGTGGGTTTGATTGCTGGTTGGGGCACGTATAGCTGATCAATGATTCTCTGTTTTTGTCTTTCTCTCACTCCCTCTCTCTTTCTATCTCCCTCTTCCCCTGCCACCCCTGCCTCTCTTGCGAAAAGCAATGAAAAAATGTCCTCAGATGAGGATTAAAAAAAAATTTTAAAGAAGGGGTTCAGCAGCTAAAAGCAATTGGTGGTCCTCCTGTCTTCTCTCCCTCAACCCTCCTCACTTCCATGGACACAAAAAACCCTTGACCTCTCCTTTTCTAAGACCATATCTGGTCCTTTGCCAGCAAAGAAGTCAATTCCCCCATGCAGTTTGAGCTTTGTGTGAAGTTTACTACTCTTAGAGAAGAGACATGGGCTTTGATATGGAACAGCAGGGAATAATGAGTAGGAGTAAGATTCTCTGAACACTTGCCGCCTGCCACACAACACCCCTCACCCTCATCCTCTAAAAGCACAGTTACAGTAAAGAAGCAGCAGGCAAGGAAAAGTACAAGAGCCTGTCTACATTCTGCTTCTGAAGCCTGAACCTTCCCTTCAAAAAGCAAAAGAGCCTTGCTAGGAATGAAAGGAGGCAGACATCCTCATTTATGAACTCTTCACCCCTGCCCCATCTCGAAATCTTGGGAGGTTTCATAATGGAAAAGCAAATGAAAGGCAGCAGGCCCTTTTGATACGGTCTGTTAACAAGTGATCTGCTGGACTGGACCAAAGAGAAAGCTCATGGGAGGCCTTTCTGGATCACACAGCCTGCTTAGCCCCTACCAGGCGCTGAGAGAATGAAGGGGACTAGCTTCATATAAAAAGGACTAGCAGAGCCAACACCTCTCTTGTTAATGAAGACCACTTTGCTGAGTTATTTTAAGGGCTGTCCGCTCCACCCACTACCCAGGAGTGCAGACAAGCCCTGTTGATGGATAGATCACCTGACAATCACACTCTATAAACTCACAGGAGAAAAGAGGAAGGGACAGGTAGCACATGTAGCACTCTGCAAAACAACGGGTAGAGAGACAAAGCAGCTTTTACACAAATATAGCACACACAGGCCAAAGATGCAACCTCAGCAGTGGTTACGTGGTAATTAAGTGACACCAAACCTGGAGAAAAGGCAGTGGAAACAATGATTTATTGCCCCTCTGCAGGACTACAGTTAGTCCTGATCTCTGGGATTCAGAGACAGGGATGACAAAGTGATAAATACTAGGGGAGGAAGACAGCAATTCTGGCACAATCCAAGAGGCGACCTGTGTCCCAACTGCAAGAGACATCAGCAGAGCCGAACAGTAGTGAGAAGGAGAGTCTGGCACTGCACTACTGAAATGCAGTGCCCGCAACACCTGCATTCCGCCCTTGACAATTTAGGCCAGACCTCCCTTCTCCCCTCCAAAGAAAAGCCAAGGTTTTATAACCTGAAAGTAGCCATTCTCTAACAGGGGTGTCCAACCTTTTGGCATCTCTGGGCCACATTGGAAGAAGAAGAGTTATCTTAGGCCATTCTGATTTTGTGATTACAAAATATTGTGACATGAAATCACCAAAATATCTCATAATGTTTTAAGTAAATTTACAATTTTGTGTTGGGCCGCATTCATAGCCATCCTGGGCCGCACGTGGCCTGCAGGCCACAGGTTGGACACCCCTGCAAGAGAATTCACTAAGCAGCTAAAATGAACAAAGCAACCTTAAAATTGGCTGCCACAAGCCTCTGACATCAGGGACCACATTCTTCTCCAACAGAAAATGCCCCAAATATCCCATGAAATAGTGCTTTTTTCCCCTTCATCATCCCCCTGACTCTGTAGTCATTCTATCAACTGTTCGGTGTTCGATGCATCACTACACTCACTGTCTTCTACCCTCTGACCTGATGGGATGAAGCTGACTCCAGATTTTTTACAGCCATAAAGGACCTTAGAGGCCATTTAATCCAATGCCCTTATTTCTGGATTAGAAAACACCCACAGCACACCCTCCAATGCCCCAACTAGCTAGGGACTAAATAGGGACTAGAAACTGGTCTCCTGTTTAGTGTTTTTTTCCTACCATTCCATTAAGATAAGATTAAACAAATAAAGGTGCCAGATGGAATTAAATGTTAAAGGGAAGAAACTTTGCCTATAAATGGTATGCTTAGACTTGCTGACTCTACTGCTACCAACACTTTTCTGGACTCTGGTTCATAACTTTCTCCACCTACCAGCTGCTCCATGTTATTTTTGTGTAATATTTGGTTCCTTTTTTTCTCTTAGTCCTCAGCTAGTTACAGTACAAGTGTTCACTGCCTCATTCTTACCTCACTCTACTGCTCACTCTCAAAACCTAAAGACTCCCAGTAGCTTTTCTCAGCATAAACCACCTCAACAGGCCCTCTACAGGTACTCTCATCTCTCTCCTTTAAATCGCACCTCTCACACACCTCTCTCCATTTGTTTCTACTTTCTCTCCTAGTATCTTAAAAAAAACAACAGCAACACAGGGGTTAAAACATTAGCCCCCAAGATGGAGGTGTAGGTAGACACACTTCCTCACACAACCAAAAGAAGGATAACCACGAATTTAAAAACAAAAAACAACCAGGACTGCCAGAAAATCAAACTGTATGGAAGTCTAACAACCAAGGAGTTAAAGAAGAAACATTCATCCAGACCAGTAGGAGGGGTGGAGATGGACAGCCGGGCAGAAAGGACGTAGGGCAAGGCAGCAGATGGTGGTCCTACATTTGAGTGCTGATAAACTGGGAGGACCAACTGGGAATAGAGACAGACTGTGCACCCCAGGGTTCCAGTGCAGGGAAAGAAGGCCTCAAAACATCTGGCTGTAAGAACCTGTGGGGGTTGAGGCAGTGGGAGAAACTTCCAGTCTCACAGAAGAGTCCATTGGAGTGGCCAGCAGGGTCCTAGAGCATACACTAGCCCACTCACCAGGGAATCAGCACCAGAAGGGTCCAATTTGCTTGTGGGTAGCAGGGGAAGTGACTGAAAGTGGGGCAAGAGCTGAGCAAGCAGCATTGTTCCCTCTTGGACCCCTCCCCCACATACAGCACCACAACACAGTGACAGGGTTGCCCCAGCCTGGTGAATACCTAAGGCTCCACCCCTTACAACATAACAGGTACACTGAGACAAAGAAATGTGGCCCAATTGGAAAAACAGATCAAAACTCCAGAAAAAGAGCTAAGCAACAAGGAGATAGCCAACCTACCTAATGCAGAGTTCAAAACACTGGTAATCAGTATGCTCACAGAATTGATTGAGTACAGCCACAAAATAAAGGAAGAAGTTAAAACTATGCAAAGTAGAATAAAGAAAAAACAACAGTGAAGGGAAAGAGACCGGGACTCAAATTAATGATTTTGACCAGAAGGAAGAAATAAACATTCAACCAGAACAAAATTAAGAGACAAGACTTCAGAAAAATGAGGACAGACTTAGGAACCTCCAGGACAACTTTACACTTTCCAACATCCAAATCATAGGGGTGCCAGAAAGAGAAAAGAAAGAGCAAGAAAATGGAAACTTATTTGAACAATAATGAAGGAAAACTTCCACAATCTGGCAAAGGAAATAATCATACAAGTCCAAGAAGCTCAGAGAATCCCAAACAACTTGGACCCAAAGAGGAACACACCAAGACACATCATAACTAAATAACCCAAGATAAGGAGAGAATCTTAAAAGCAGCAAGAGGAAAGGAGAGAGTTACCTACAAAGGGGGTTCCCATAAGGCTATCAGCTAATTTCTCAAAAGAAATCTTATAAGCAAGAAGGGGCTAAAAAGAAGTATTCAAAGTCATGAAAAACAAGGACCTACATCTAAGATTGCTCTGTCCAGCAAAGCTATCATTTAGAATGGAAGGGCAGATAAAGTGCTTCCCAGACACTGTAAAGTTAAAGGAGTTCATCATCACCAAGCCCTTATATGAAATGTTAAAGGGACTTATCTAAGAAAAAGAAGATCAAAACTATGAACAGTAAAATGACAACAAACTCACAACTATCAATAACTAAACCTAAAACAAAAAGTAAAACAAACTAAGCAAACAACTAGAATAGGAACAGAACCATAGAAATGGGGATCACATGGAGGGTTATCAATGGGGAAGGGGTGGGGAAGAATAGGGGAGAACATACAGGGAATAAGAAACATAATTGGTAGGTGCAAAACAGACAGAGGGAGGTTAAGAATAGTATAGGAAATGGTTAAGCCAAAGAACTTAAATGTATGACCTAAGGACATGAACTAAGGTGGGGGCTAATGCTGGAGGGAAGGGGGGTACAGGGCATAGGGGGATAAAAGGGAGAAAAAAATGGAACAACTGTGATAGCATAAACAATAAAACATACTTTGAAAAATGTAAAAAAAACACAAAACCTTTCAGCTCCATCTGCCTCCCAGGAAGAGGAGAAGTGCTGGAGATCGAGTTCAATGGCCAATGGTAAATGATTTAACCAATTATACCTATGTAATAAAGCCTCCATTAAAACAAAACAGGGTTCAGAGAGCTTCTGGGTTGGTGAACACATCTACATATAAGGAGGGCGATGCACCCCAACTCCTTGGAAACTGAAGCTCCTGAGATCTCAATACTTCAAGACCTTGCCTTATTACCTCTTCATCTGGCTATTCCTCTGTATCCTTTATAATATTGCTTATAATAAACTGGTAAACATAAAAAGAAAACAGCATATAACTGTCAACTAAAACTTCTTATTTCCCTCGCTCAGGGGTACTGCCTTCAAAATTATATACTGCACATGGAATGTGACTGGATCTGGATTTTACATAGAGCCAAGATACCCCTTTCTTTATGCAAAGTCTGAACCAAAACAAAAAAGTAGGAATAAACAATTAATAACCAGGCTCACTGACAGTTATTATGTTACAGGGCTCTACATAAGGTTTATTAACTGCAGGCCAGAAAAGAGAAAAGCCTCATGTCAGGGGCAGGTTCAAGGACAGCAGAGAACTGGCACTAAGGAGCTCAGTGCCAACACACAAGTAGAACAGAGCTCATGCTGGCTGGCTCCCGGTTCACCACTCTCCACACAAACACATTTTTAGAAAACTGCCCTTGATCCACTTGTCTCCTTTGTGCTATCTGGGCACATTACCAACCAAACTGTTCCAAAGGCAGTCCCAGAAGTAGCAGTACATAGAGGAAAGAGTTAAGATAACTATAATAGATAAGGAGTTGGTTGTATAAACATAGTACTGTTAATTAGTCATATGCTTCTAAGAGTTTGGTATTAAGTACAATTCATGTAGTCATTATAAACAGAATGGAACAAGATGTACTTTTTTCCTTTTTAATTTAAGCTTTTGATTTACTGTTTCAAAATTTTAAATAATAATTTTAAAAAGGAAGCAGGGCAGAAGAGGCTAATACAAACTCCTCCTCACCAAAGACTTGGCCCACAGTCTAAGATATTTCCAAAGAAGAATAGCCTATGTTACAGAAACTCAATACTGCGTACACAGGTTTGTCCATTAGGTGGCCTATGACTGCTCATCTCCACGAACCAGAATGGCACAGCTTATTACAGAGCTAGCTTGCTCACTAGCTTGGTGAGCAAGACTTTCTAGGCCTTAGTAGACAATTTTCATTGGCCCTCATCCTCCACAGCCCTAGGAGCAGGCTGCCCCAAAACGCCAATGCCAGACAGACATATCAAACAGAGGAATGCATCATATCTTCCTGCTGAGTGACAACAACTACAAGTTAATACTTGTGCCAGAAACTCACTAAATATTACAAACCTTCCTCTTTTCTACCGCCCCCTACTTGGTATCTTGAGACACTTAACTATAGAAATCACCTCCCCCAAACTGCATTCATCTCTTTTCTAAGGGAGAAACACAATGATCACAAATAGCAAGTGAGGTAACATTTATTAGGTGCCTGCTAGGTGCTAGGCATTATGCAAAGCACTTAAAGTACATTATTCTCACTGAATCACCTTAACTATCCAATGAAGTAGGTATTAATGGTCTCAATTTACAGGTGACCAAATTGAAATTCAGGAAGGTTCTGTAAATTACTCAAAGCCACATAGCCAGTTGGAGCTAAACTGACACTTTCAGTTTGGGAAGATGGAAAAATTTTGGAAATGGAAGGTGGAGATGGTTGCACACCAATGGAAGTTACGTAATGCTACTGAACTGTACACATAAAAATTTTATGTTTTAAAAAAAGAGATCGATGTTTTCCTTTCCACAAACACTACCACGATCCCCACAAACACTCCATCCCAACTTTCTATAACTTCAGTATAACTGATTATCAGCTGACATTTACATCATGGTACACAGTTCTAAGTATGGGGCCAAACATACAAAGGTGTCTCCTCTTCCACGGAGCAAGGAGAGGAGCCGAGTATACTTGATACAGGGTGCAGCCAAGGGGGGACCCCAAAAAGGGATTTGGAATGGGGTCCAGAACTCAAGGTGTCCAGGAAATATTAAGATGTCCTCACCGCTCCCCCCCCCCACAGGTGTGAGTTGGGGGAAGGGACAAATGGAGCAGGGCCATTGAGAGCTGTTTTGCATAGCAACAGCTTTGCAGCTAACCTTTGGCATGGTCATTTAACATATCTATAGCCTTTAACTGGTTTCATGGATATGTTAAATAGCTGTGACTATGCTTTGAGCAGGGAGTGACTTCCACCCAAGACATAACTGGAAGGCAACTCCCCCTGGTTACAGATTGGTGTGGAGATTTAAATACAGACGTGGCAACTATTGAAAAGAGAACCATGCGCTTTTGGCCAGAATGGGGACTCCGGGAGACCTGTAAGAGAGAATCACCATGTAACTTTAGAGGGGAGAACCACTCGCTTTTGGCCAGAGTCGGGGACCACCCGCCCCCCCACCTCGCAGCCATGAGAAGAATCATCATGCAGCTTTAGCAGAAAACTACCACTCGGCTTTAGCAGAGAATCACCACACGGCTTTCTATTTCTTTTCCTGAGATACGGTATCTTGGATTGGGCAAAAGGGGAAAGAAGGACTCTGTGTTTGTGGGTGTTTTAAGGGACTTTGGGATTTTGATGAAGATGTTAAGTCATTACTCTTAAGTCCGTATAACTTGAATAAATAATTCCTTTCCTTTTCACTAATCTCTAACATGGAGAGCTATAATTCTCTGGCAAAGGGAAAGGTGAACCTAGTACAGGGGAACCCCAGGAGAAGTGTGTGTCAACTAGGTAACATTGTGGGACTCCCTTCCCTGGCGGCCAATCAGGGAAAGTCATGGAGACCACATGTGCAGTAGCTTTAAAGTAATACAACTACTTGTACATGCACAGTAAAAGCCTGCCAAAACCAGCCAGGAAGGATTCGCCTTGTAAGAACAGAGTCCCTCCAGCCCATGAGGTCAATCTCTGCTTGGAATTGGCCTGCTCCCATGTTCTCTGCTATAAACTCTGGGTGTTCAGTTCAATTCTTTGTCCCGATCACCAAGAACCTGGTTACCTGTGCCCACCTGTGACATACTCACTTAACAGATAGCCATGAACTCTTGGGCAGGAACGCAAATTCAAAATGAACCCTGAGCAGTGTTTAAGACAACCCTATGGCGGTCTTCAGAATAATCCTCCAAGTCCACAAAGCCACCGATGCAGTGACTGACGCATTAACAATATTCTAGAAAATCACTGGGGATCTGGGTTTGACTCCTAATCTTTGCTATCTCTACTAAATGAGGCTCCAGATACCTGGCTCCAAATTCTCCTAACCCGAGTGAAAAATAAAGAAGTTATGTCAGTGCAATATCTGAGGTACTGTATTACACAGTCAATATGATTAAGTTACAGGGCAGTAGGTGCTGCATACACTCAGTTTCTTCATTGGAGGGTCCTTTCCAGCAGGCACTTTGAAAACTTAGTTGCTGGGCTCTTTCAAGAACTACAAATTGACTGCAATTGCTGCCTCTTTTCACTCTGTACTAGAGGCAACTTAGCTTTGGACCAAGCTCCTTTCCTTAGGGAGCCCTGTGCATAAAGTATGGTAGTAGTGTACAACAGTGCCGACTTGAGTGTAGGCGGACACAGGTGAAATAAAGGACAGTGTACAGGTTCTGCGAAGCTGAGCCAGAAACAGGTACCTTGATGGTTCCTGGAGTCCCAAGTGAATTCCCAGAGACAAGAGACAACCAATCTATTTTTCAAAGGAGAAGAGCTCAGTAACATCATCTGAGAATCCTGCCACTTTACACAGGTCCCCCTCACCCCACAAGGAACCTCATTTGCCAAAGTGCTCCTAGCATTTACATACCCCCACATATTAAAGCCTTTCCCAGATTTTTTTCTATCCTGTTTTGAATTCAAGGGGAGAGAAAGAAGGCTGCAGCAAATTGTGTTGCCATGTAGGAGAGTAGAATGAATAATGAATATGGGAATTTACCCAGGACTAAAACCTGTCCCCCACATTGAGGTAAACCAGGTGCACGGAGGAACAAGCCAACCATGGAAATTCACAATTAAGTGGTACCTCAGACGCCTGCCTCAGAGAAGCAGAGGGGAGGTTTAATTACAAACCCAAGTGAATGACATTTAAATAAGATTAAAAACAGGAAGGAGACAGAGAACCTCCAGCAGAGCACAAATAAATGTCTCAGAAGAATCAGGCCAGAGTGAGCTGCCTGTTTGAACAGCTTTTACATGCTATGAAGAGAAAGAGATACAAAGCAAAGACGAGACTCTGCCAGGCCCTATTTTGTGGCCTGGCATGGAGCTAGGATGAGATGCCACAGATCCCAAATCAAAACCTGCTCATTAGGGAAAATGGATAAATAATTTCATAGTGACTGAGAGGAGAGAAATATTAATATCTCACTTGCTTAGGAGAAAGGTAGAGGAACTCAAAGGACAGACTAGAAATAGCACTAGTGTAACAAGTCAATGCCTCTAAAACCCCAGAGGCATATAAACTCCAGCCAATTCTAGCATCTCTGGATAAAATCGCCAATTCCTCAGGGACATTGCCAGCAATCAGTAGGCTCACTGTCAATCAGCAAAGTGGCACAGGAAGGACTAAGACACCAGCACCTATCAGTAGAATAATTTAAAAATACACTAGGTGGCTTCTCAGAATATAGGCATCTGCCTGGCTCCAAACCCAAGCACCTCACTAAAACAGGCCAATGAATCAAACAAGGGAATGAAATGGCTTTGTTTGCCAGCTATGAAACTTTCCAGGTGAAGACTACACAAAAGAATCCATCCAGTGGGAGGATTCTGGGAAGATGGAAAAGTAGGAAGCACTAGGACTTTCTCTCCCCACCTAGACCATAATTGCTCTGGCAGAATCTGTCTGATTCACTGTTCTGGAACTCTGGACTCTGATGAAGATTTGCAGCTTCCAAGAGTTGAATAGTGTATTTTGGTTAATTTCAGTCAATTTCAGTTCTTGGCACAGTTCAGCTACCCATCCCCTACCCTCAGCCATGTGGCAAAACCTGTGTACTTGTTCCTGGAGCAGCTTGCACACAGCTTGTGGAAGCTAGGGTGGGCAAAAACGACCCTGTCCACCTAATACTGGGGATCTGTGCTCGGGTGCTAACTGCTGCTTCTGATCCTAGGGGTGCAAAGAGGTGGGCAGCCACTGTTGTTGCACCTCCTCCATTGTTGCAAGCACTTCCCCCTCCAGATAAGTGACTTAAGGAGACTTAAAGGGCCAGTACTCCTTCCCCCCCACCCCAGCCCACGACCTTCATTTTTCACTTTCCCCCTTTAGAAAACCAGACATTAAAGACTAAGACATTCAAAAACAACTGCACATACAAGGAAAGTCAGAAAGTGACAGTGCATGCCCAAGAAAAGGCTCAGAAGAGACCCAAGAAGACATTAAGTTTACAGCTCCAGCTGATCCTCAGCACAGCTTACAACAATAAAAAAAAACAAAAACAGCCCTGGCTGGTGTGGCTAAGTGGACTGAGTGCTGGCCTTCAAACCAGGGGTCACTGGTTCAATTTCCCATCGAGGCACACACCTGGGTTGCAGGCCAGGTCCTTGGTGGGGGGCACACAAGAGGCAACCACACATTGATGTTTCTCCCCCTCTTTCTCCCTCCCTTCCCCTCTCTCTAAAAATAAATAAATACAATCTGTAAAAACAAAACAACAATCAGTAACAAGCCCTGACTGGTGTGGCTCAGTTGGCTGAGCATCATTCCACAAAGCAAAAAGGTGCCAGTCCCACTTCCAGTCAGGGTGCATACAAGAGGCACAGACTGATGTTTCCTTCCCACATCCATGTTTCTCTCCCTCTCTTTCTCACTTTTTTTCCCTTCTCTAAAAGTAATAAAATCCTTTTAAAAATTAAAAACAAAAACAATAACAAAACCAGCAAACTCTGAGAAAGGAACAGGATTTGATTTCTGGAAATTGAGGACATTATGTTAAGTGAAATAAGCCTCACAAGAAAGACAAATACTGTCTGGTTCCACTTACACGGCACACTTAGAGAGCAGACTCTGGTGGCTGCCAGGGGCTGAGGGAAGGAGGGACTGGAGAGTTACTGTCAAATAGGTACAGAGTTTAGGTTTTACAAGATGAAAAGAGTTATGGGAAAAGATGGTGGTGATGGCTGCACAACAATGCGAATATATTTAACGCCATTTAATTGTATACTTAACAAATGGCTAAAATAATAAATTGTATGTTCTGTGTATTTTACCACAATAAAAAAGAAAGGTCAGTACATCCATAGGCTGAACTGTCTAAGGGCTTCACACACCTCTAGATGAACTGGAAGAAAAAGAAAAGTCTTTCTTTAAATGGAAGTTAGGTTTTGTCTTACCATTTTCCTTGTTGAAGTGCATCTGCTAAAAGGGAAAACACGGGTCTCAACTACCTCCAATTCCCCATTCACTCGGAACGCTGCAATCCTCACAGTTACTACTCACCCTCTTCTTCATGAAAATGAGCTTTTATGTGAAAGTTCCCACACGGAACTTAAGACTTTGGGAAATGCAGGATCCCATACACCTCATTATTGTGTAGCTGCCTCTAAATAAGCAGGCTCAGAGGCCACTGCCTTCTTCTAGGGCCCTGTACCACCTGCTTATTTTTTCCAACACTGCCCAACTAAGAGATAGCCAAAATCACTCTTTAAAAAATCTGATAGTCAATGAGGCCATGTATCTGATCTAGATGCAAAAACTTTACTTTCTGCCAGAATGAAGGAAAACCAGTAACAGACCTGTCCTGCTCACACAGATCCAGAGATTTAAGATACCGAGGAAACTCAACGGTAGGCTCCTTTAGAACCAGGACAGGCACAGCAGCGAAAGCACAGCCACTCACTCCTCCCTCTGCCTCTCTAAGTTGATGAGATGCTAACGGGCCTCTGGATAGGAAATGGCTTCATGTGCAGAGAAAAGAACAGGGATGCTCACTCTTAGGGGTTTTTAGGTGGGAATCTTTTTCTCCCTCTAACAGGCTAAACCTGTTAGAAATTCTTATCTTTTGCTTCTGCCAAGTTTCTGACATGAGAAAAAGCTTCAAAATAGTGTAAATTCTGGATTTAGCCAAATGTGGTGAACTGAAGGGAAAAAAATTAGTTTCCCGGCATTCTTTTCCAGTCCTGGGCTTTCTACACTGCTGTACAGAATCTTTCATAACAAAATTATGGAAACAGAGAAATACCTTCTAATGCCCTATATTAGAACACTTCAACTTTGAGAAGAACTGATTATCTACAGAAGATAAAAGTCTCCATCTCTGCACTTGCCAACTAGAGCAGTCTTAATTAGGTATGTCCAGCCTAGCATACGTCTTGTAACATATTCCCCTAAATCATAGAAAATAGGGGGAAAGAAGAAGAACAATTTAAAAAGCAATTTAAAAAAACAAACAGCAATAGCAGTTGCCAAAATTCCTCTTCCCATCTACTCTGGTTGTTTACTGCTTTGTTCTTTCCCACCTGGACACCCTCTCTAAAACTGAAAGAAGCAATACATAGTTATATAAGATGTCACTTTTGGAGGAAGCTGGGTAAAGGACACAAAAATTCTCTGTACTATTTTCCCAACTTCCTGTGAGTCTATAATTAAATCGATATACAGTTTAAGAAAGAAACTAAACTAAAAGAAGCAGACACTTCAAAGTTCAAAGGACAGTTTCCCAAAATCAGGAGAGACTACCAAACAGTCCAAGCTATCCCTATTCAGGAACTGCCAGATAAATCTATGGCTCACGTCATTCTTTCTCTTGAAAATTTTCAGTCCCATATGACAATACCTACACTATAACAAGCTTCCAAAGAAAGGCTCTTGATTTCCAGTCTCACAGTATACCTGAACCATGAAGTCAGTCATAGGCTTCTGCCAATGATGGGAGAGCTCGCTGGATCCAAAAAGCTGTGGAACTCTCTGGGTTTTCCATTTTCCCAGTAGGTATGTGAAAGGTCAGGCAATGTGCAATTTCTCTCTTTTTCACAAAGCTGTGAATGCTTCGGATGCTCTTTAGCACAGTAGAGCTGAACAGATTGTTTTGGGGCTTTAGGGGCCTTTCTTCCTGCAGGGAGGCAAATGTTGCCTAGTGATCTGTGTCTGAGCAAAGGAGTCAGGAACTCTAAGTTCTAATCATGACTCTGTTTAGTGTCTGGTTCCAGGATCCTTAGCAAGTCACTTACACTTCTAGGCTTCCACTCCCTTCCCCAACAAATGGTGACAAAAATAATGACTTACCATACAGGGATGTAGCAGAATGAGAGGGTAAAAAGGACTATAATCCATAAATAAATGTCAAATATAAAATGCCAGTATAAATCTGCCTTTATATTGACCCACATTTTTAGACTATGGAAAGCTATGTTATTTAAATGCAGGCTGCCTCCCCAGTGCCCCTTCTGCCTGAAGAAGTAAAATAAGCTGACTCCATGAAGCTCTGTTCAAGGATTTCCCTCTCCAACAACTATATGCTTCTCCCTAAACATTCTACTCATTCTTTGATTAATGGCTTAGAAACCATCAGTTTCCATTTTTATTTGCTTAAAAGTAATCCATATATCTGTAGGTAAGGAAAAAAGAGACCAAAAAAAAAGAGAGAGAGAGAGAGAGAAATTACCCACCACTCCCTCTCACATCAATAACTCAATTAAGGGTGATGAAGTCACCCTGTCCAGGTAGTTCAGTTGGCTAGAGCAGTGTCCCAATACGCCAGGACTGTGGGTCTGATCCCTGGTCAAGGCACATACGAGAATCAACCAGTGAAATGCATCAACAAATCAATGTCTGTCTCTCTCTCTCTCTCTCTCTCTCTCTCTCTCTTCCCACCCTTCCTCTTTCTCTCTAATATCAACACATTTTTTTAAGGTGATGAAGCTAGCTCAACAGAAACATGACAATAGACATCCTACTGGGTTCTATTTCATGGTTGGTGGTGTTATTTTGGGGCCCAAACACAACATTGTACTGCTTTAGGAGAATATTGATTCATCACTAATAGAAATTCTACCTATCTATTTATTTGCTCTTTCAAATGTTCTCTGAGCCCCTATCATATATATATTATACTGGGGATGAAACAATAATTAAAACACAACCCTGCCCTCTGGGAACTTTTCTGAGAGGATATATATTTAAACAAAACATAGTACAGGCATATGCAAACATAGCAAAACAAGGTGACAGGATGAATCAGAAGACACAGGAAATAAAGCATAGTGACCAAGAGAGGAGATTGCTAAGCTAAAGGTCCCAGGGGGAATGCAGTATGATCAGTAAATACAGGAAAAAATATTTAACAAACCCTGGCTGGTGTGGTTCAGTATATTAAATGCTGGCCTGTGAACCAAAGGGTCACGGGTTCAATTCCCAGTCAGGGCACATGCCTGGGTTGTGGGACAGGTTCCCCAGGGGGCATGTGAGAGGCAAACACACACTGATGTTTCTCTCCCTCTCTTTCTTCCTCCCTTCCTCTCTCTCTAAAAATAAATAAGTAAAATCTTTAAAAAATATTTAACAAAATACTAAATTGTTTCACAGATGTTCTGTAAAAAAAGAATTAATTGGGAGTCCATGGAACCTAAAATTAAGATAGGAATTCTTAACATGAAATCATGAAGGGACTCTCAGAGGGTCCATGAACTTCCTGAAATTACATGAAATTACCTCTGAAATTATAATATGAATGTGCAAATAGACATTTTTCTGGACACAAAAATCATACCTTTCATTCTATTCTCAAAGGGAAAAGAGCTATCTTACTAGAATCTTATCCTGAAACCCATTTTTCTATCTGTATGAGAGGAGAGTTTTAAGACCTAACCTTTTGCTCTACTCAAAATAGGAGATCTGAGGAGCCTAGAGGTCAGAGAAGAGCTTCTGAACTTTCCATAACTTAGTGAAAAATAGCAATTGCTGAAAAGAGGGCACTGAGAGTCCTTTCCACATCCTAGCTGCAGTTAGCCTAAATATATTTCCCCACACACTCAGATACCATGGTGACAGGCGTCATATAAATAGAAAGTGGCAGCAGGGAGTAGGTCAGGGCTTGTATAAAACCAACGTATCAGGCAGAATTAAATCCCCAATTAACACAGCTGGATTCTCCTTGTCCATTAAAAAAGCCTGTGAATTCCATGTAAGAATTTACATAGGACCCTGGCTGGTATGGCTCTGTTGGTTGGAGCATCGTCCCAGAGCCAAAGAGTCGCAGGTTCAATTCCTAGTCAGGTCACAGGCCTACACTGCAGGTTCGATCCCTGATCTGGGTGAGTGTGATCCCTGGTCCAGGGATGAATGGGAGACAGCCAATCAATACTTATCTCTTGCATTGATGTTTCTCTCTCTCTAAAGGCAACGAAAAGATGTCCTCAAGTGAGGACTAAAAAAAAAAAAGAATTTACATAGGGACCTTTGGCTACCTCCCCCATAACAAAAAACTACTGTAGTCAAGAGCATAGAAATACAAGTAGAAAATCACCACCGAAAGTGCAGTGCTTCTAAACACCCACATTCCCAATGACAAAAGCTTCTGGACCCTAGCCAACTGCTTCCTAGACACCCAAGGACTTCTGTTCATCTGAGCTAACAACACATATGCCTTACCAGTCTCATTTATAAATAAAATTCAATTAGAGTTTGTAGTACATGTATGGGCAAGCATCTGCACATGTAAGCATATCTGCCATTATGAGTTTCACACACCTCCCTCAAATCCCTAAGTCTAGAAGGCAAAGAAAGAGTGAAAACATAGGCACACCATCACATGACGGGTGGCACCAGCCAACAAGTGGGTGGATGCACCAGAGCCACATTTATATTCACTGACTGCAATATTACACATTATTATGGGCTGATACATCACATGTAGTGTAGTATTTTGCAGCTTTCCTTAACACCCGCTCTGCATCTCACTGTATACGCCATGTACAAACACATGGAGCCAGGGTTCCAAAAGGGCTCATCCAGTCTACATAGGAAAAGGAGCTAATCTCACCCAGCAGAGAGCTCTAGCACAAACACCTACGCCTTAGGAGCAAGGAGTCATCCAGGGTCTCACTAATAACACTCATATATGCCTCCTGCCAACCTATCAAGAGCCTTAGAATGCCAATCAATCAGTTCGGAGACAACACATAATTACTGTACAAACAGAGCTGACATCACAGAAAGTATTCAAACACGTAAAGTCAACTGACCAACACAGAACGGTCTCCTGCCCCATAATTTCCTAACCAGAATGGGAAAATGTTAAGAGTCAGAAAAGAAATATAAAAGACATTTTTAAATGTCCTTAAAAGATAATTGCCTCTTTAAACAAAACAACAGCAATGCATTGTGGGGTTTACAATCTATGCAAAAGTAAAATGTATGGCAACAATAGCACAAAGGACAGGGTACCAGGTAGAGGTAGGAGGGCGATGAGAAGCTCAGGGCCCCAAGGAGACAGCCGGAGTGAACGGCAGAAGGTAATGTAGAAAGGCAATGGAATACAGCAACGAGGAAGAAAACAACAGATGATGAGAATGGGAGAAAAGCCAGAAAAGTCCCAGAAGCCAGAGATGGGAGAGCTAGGATGGAAAAGAAAGACAATAGAATAAAAGAAAAGAAAACCAGAAAGGAATCAAAAACAAGCAGAAACAACTATTACCACCGACTCTTCAGTGCTGCAATGTGTAACTTCGTTCCAGCTATACACATGAACCATTTGTACTTGTAAATCCTACACTGTACCAGCATCCACAGATTTGCACCATTTTTGTGCTTCTCTCTAATCTTGAATTTTTAGAGCCTAACAATCACATAGCTAGTTATACATAGGCAACCATAGCAATCCTTTATATTAAAAAGAATTGTTCTACTCTGGCTGGTGTGGCTTTCAGTTGGTTGGAGCATTGTTCCATAATTGAAAGGCTGCTAGTTTGAATCCCAGGCAAGGAACATACCTAGGTTGCTGATTCGACCCCCGTCAGAGGGCATGCAGGAGGCAACCAATCAATGTTTCTCTCTCTCTCTCCCCACTTCTCTCTCCATCCTTCCCCTGTCCCCCTCCCTTGAATGAGAATAAAATTTTAAAAAACCTTTAAAAACTTGTTCCTACCAAAGAAATTCTAATTTCGGTCATTTCCACCTCTTGATCTCTCTCTAGCTCTTCTGACATTTCCTCTGTCTGAAACTCTCACACAATCTCTTTCATAAAATAGGAAAATGCCACCATTGTCACTCAGTGTTATTTTCCTATTCCCCCTTCACCATCTAGGCAGTAACTGCAAAGATCTTGCTAATCCATTAATTAAAGATCTCTACTTCCCATTATGGAGGACTAAATTTAGAAAGCCAAATTGGGTTGGAAGGAAACTACATGTCACAACAAGTGAGAAAAATTCCAAGGAAGGGGGCGGGGTTACTGGCCCTTTTCTTTAAAGGCCTCTGACACCTCCCTCTTCTGCGAACACAGAGATGCTCTCCCACACATGGGGCGACCATTCATCACTATAATTATCTGGAAAAGACTTTATTGAACCATCAGGTCATGAAAGCCACAGGACCTATCAGCAAGTGAATGCCTCATGGAACATGTCTCTCCTCTGCTTTCCTGTAAGCTCCAATTAAACTGCACCAAAGAAAGGGGTGGCAAGCCAGCATTAATTGCACCCTTAGAGAAGAGCCACATCCCGCCTGCAGGGACAGCAGTGACTTTACTGGGCTACCAAAAGGATACAAAGACAAAAGTAAACACTGTAATTTGCTGTTTTTGTCTCTGGCACAGGGGGAGTGGTACAATTGACACTGTCTGTAAACAGTAATAATGCCAGATGTAACACAAAGAACAGGATTCCCCCATCTCTCCGCCCCCTCCACACCCCCTCTCCCTATGACATTCCTCCTGAGATTACTCATCTTGAAGAAACACACAGAAGCCTCTCGACAGTCCATATGCTGCTACCAAATGGAATTGAGGAAGAATCCAAGTTTGTACTGACTCTTCTCTACTACTCATAAGATACATTGGAACTCAAGAAATACTCAATTGTTTCTAACAGCTGACAAAAAATAGAGGGAGGAGAGGGAATATGAGAGAAAGTATGGAAGAGATATGTGATATGCCCAGGTCTGGAGTAGACAAGGCCAAAATGATTAAAAAAAAAAAACCATATAAATGAAAACAGAAGCATCCTAAACAAACTAAAAAGTTTTTAAAAATTTCATGTCATGCCCAAGCCTAAGCATTCATAAAAGGCATAGGAAAAGAGAATGAATTAAAAAGGGAAAGTTACCTGACCAGAGTTCCCGCCAGGTGTAATGCAGGCGCACTCTACACTTCTTCTGGTAGCAAAGCAGCTTATGTACTACCTGAATGCAGCGTCTGTAACAGAGAGAAGTAAAAACTGGGGTAAGCCTACAAATATGGTGCGACTTACCAAAGATACCCTTTCTTTAGTGAGGCAGCTTTACTAAGGCCACTAAAGATGCTGAATATGAATCCGTACACATACAAAAGAAAAGAACTTCTACCAGCAGCCTTCCAGTGGCTTAGTATCTCCCCCAACACACACATCTATACACACACCGCTTGTACTGATCCCCTTACCAGGAGTGAAAGGGGGCTACAACCACACATAGACCAACAGTCAATTAGGCACTACAAACACCATTCCGTTGAGAATCTTTCTTTGGAAAAAGAATGGGCCAGAATTAGATTACTCCATTCAAAGTTACAAACACAGGGCAAAATCACATTAATAATCCTAAGTCATAGATCTATTTAAATTTGTTTTTAATTTCAATTAAAATTTAAATAAATTTATTTTTAATTAATTGCAATTGACTTGTTTTATTTACACTAAAAGTTAAATTAAAAATTCAGTTCTTCGGTTACACTAACCACATATCAAATAGCCACATACAGCAAGGGGCTTCCATATTGGACAGCACAGATATAGAACTTTTCTACCATCGCAAAAAATTCTATTGGACAGCGCTGTTCTAGATCACAGGAACATTCAACAGTCTTCACATCCCGACAGCATATGTTTTTGACCGTATTTCTGAATAAGCAGTCAGTAGTCTGAGATGGAAGACATTTTTAAACACTATAAACCTAACAAAAAATGTTTTTTCATGTCGGACTTGGGGAGGGTTTTGAAAGCTTAAAAAGTCATAGATGAAGGTACAAAATACTAATGAAATTTACTTCCTAAAACTGAAAGTTTCATTTGATGAAAAAAATTGTGATGGCTAAAATTTGGGAAGTTACACTTGCAGCAAATAACATGAAAGGATTATTATGTTTTATATACATATTTATTTATACAAATTGATCAAGGAAACATAATAATACCCCTATAAGAGAGATGGACAAAGAAAATGGACAATGAACTCACCCACCCCGCCACAAGAGGCAAAATATGGTAAGTTAACATTTTTCTGCAATGTTGAAATTCGCTTAAAACAAGATTCTATTTTTGCATATCAAATGAATGTAGATTTTAATGCTGACAAAGGTACAGCCAAACAGCCACTCATACATTATTAGAGAAAGTATAATTGGTCTAGAGCCTTTTTAGGAGGCAATTTGGCAATCTCTATCGATAGTCTTAATAATATATCCTTTGACCCATTTATACCACTCTAGAGAATTTAGTCGTAAGCCGGAGTGCAAAAGAAAAAAAGAAAAAAACCTTTACACAAAAATATGTTCATGATCATCATCTTATTGGAACAACTCTGGAAAGAATGTCCAGTGCTGAGAGAACAGAAAGTAAACCACTGCACATGTTATACACTAAATTACAACCTTCCAAAACTCGTCTGTTGTAAGCCCTAACTCCCAATGTGACTGTATTTGGGTATAAGTCCTTAAAGAAGGTAATTAAAGTTAATGAACAAAGGGGTGCTTATATTCTTTCCAATTAGTGTTTTTGGGATTCTTAGGATTTATTCCCAGAAGTGGGATAACTGGGTCAAAAGGCAGTTGATTTTTAATTTTTTGAGGAAACTTCATACTGTTTTCCACAACAGCTACACCAGACTGCATTCCCACCAACAGTGCACTAGGGTTCCCTTTTCTCCACATCCCTGCCAGCACTTGTTTATTGATTTATTGATGACGGTAATTCGGCAGGTATGATGTGATACTTCATCATGGTTTTAATTTGCATCTCTCTGATGATTAGTGACATTGAGCATTTTCTCATATGCCTACTGACCACTTGTATGTCCTCTTTGGAGAAGTGTCTATTCAGGTCCTTCGCCCATTTATTTTACTGATTTGAGAGACAGAGACAGAACCATTGATTGGTTGTTCCACTTACTCATGCATTCATTAGCTGACTCACATATGTGCCCTGACCAGGGAGTATGCTGCTCTAACCAACTGAGCTACGTGGACAGGGCCTTCATCCACTTATTCATTGGATTGTTTGTCTTCCTGGTGTTGGGTCATATAGGTTCTTTATATATTTTGGAAATTATCCCCTTGTCAGATATAACATTGGCAAATATGTTCTCACATACAGTGGGTTCCCTTTTCATTTTGTTGGTGGTTTTTTTGCTGTGCAAAAGCTTTTTAGTTTGATGTAGTCCCATTGGTTTGCTTTTTCCTTTGCTTCCCTTGCTCTAAGAGATAGATCGGCATAAATTTTGCTATGAGAGATGTCTGAGACTTTACTGCCTGTATTTTCTTCTAGGATTTTTATGGTTTCGAGTCTACATTTAAGTATTCAATCCATTTTGAGTTTTTCCTTGAGTATAGTTTAAGTTGGTGGTCTGGTTTCATTTTTTTGCATATATCTGTCCAATTTTCCCAATACCATTTGGACAGCACAGATATAGAACTTTCCTATTGTCATAAAAAATTCTATTGGACAGTGCTGTTCTCGATCACAAAAATATTCAACAGTATTCACATCCCAACAACATAAATGGTGATAAAGGGTTTGGGGAGAGAGGCAGAAGAGGGTATGGGAGGATAAATGGTAATAGAATAAGTGCAATAAAAGTAAATAAATTTTTTAAAAAGAATTATCTCCTCCAAATTTGTATTTATTAAAGAAACTGTCTTTACTCCATTGTATGCTCTTGCTCTCTGTCAAATATTCATTGACCATAAAGGCACAGATTTATTTCTGGGCTCTCTACTCTGTTCCATCGATCTATATGCCTGTTCTTATGCCAATACCAGGCTATTTGGATTACAATGGCCTTGTAGTACAGTTTGATATCAGGTACATGATACTGTCAACTTTGTGCTTCCTTCTCAAGATTGCTGAGGCTATTAAGGATTGTTTTTGGTTCCATATAAATTTTTGGAATATTTGTTCTATGCCTGTGAAATATGCCATTGGTATTTTAATAGGAATTGTGTTAAATCTATAGATTCCTTTGGGTAGTATGAACATTTTTAATGATCTTAATTTTTCCAATCCATAAACATGGTATATATTTTCACTTATTTCTATCTTCCTCAATTTCTTTCTTCAGTGTCGTATAGTTATCTGAGTACAGATCTCTCACCTCCTTGGTTAAATTTATTCCTACATACCTTTTTGTTGTTGTTGTTGCAATAGAAATGGGACCGTTCTCTTAATTTCTCTTTCTGATATTTCATTATTGGTATACAAAAATGCCACGATTTCTGAATATTAATTTTATACCTTGCTACTCTACCGAATTTATTTATTAGACCTTGTAGTTTCTTAGTGGAGGGAGGACCACATGTCAGGACAAAGTAAGACCTCATAAATTCAAGAAGACTGAAATCATAGTAAGCATCTTCTCAAATCACAATGGCATGAAACTAAAAATCGACTACAATAAAAAACTGAAAAACTACCCCGGCCAGTGTGTCTCAGTTGGTTGGACATCATCCTGTGAACTGAGAGGTCACTGGTTCAATGCCCAGTCAGGGAGCATATGGAAGGCAACAACAGATGTTTCTCTCATGTACTGATGTTTTTCTCCCTTTCTCCCTCCCTTCCCCCCTCTCTAAAAATCAAAAATAAAATAAAAATTTAAAAAAACTGAAAAACATTCAAACACATGGAGGCTAAACAGATGTTATTAAACACTGAATGAGATCAAGGAAGAAATAAAAAATGATCTGGAAATAAATGAAAATGAACACACAACAACCCAAAATTTATGGGACACAGTGAAAGCAGTCCTGAGAAAGAAGTTCCCAGCATTACAGTCATACCTCAAGAAGCAAGAAAAATTTCAAGTAAACAATCTAACCCTATACCTAAAAGAACTAGAAAAACAAAAACGAGCAGAGCCCAGAGTAAGTAGAAGGAAGGAAGTAATAAAATCAGGATTGGGGGGTAGAGGGATAGAGCAAAGAAGACAAATAAAAAGAGAAAGAACTCATGGGCACATACAACAGTGTGGCAATGGTGGGGCTGGAAAGAGGTAGAAGAGGGTATGGGGGCTAAATGATGATGGAAAAAATACAACAAAAATATTTTTTAAATAATTATCTCCCTAAAATTTGTATTTAAAAAATAAATAAATATCAGAGCAGAAATAAATGACATAGACCAAGAAAAAAAATCAATGAAACCAAAGGATGGCTCTTTAAAAAGATAAACAAGATTGACTAATCTTTAACCAGACTCATCAAGAAAAAAAGAGAGAAAATACAAATAAATAGAATCAGAAATGAAAGAGAAGCAACAACTGACTCCACAGAAATACCAGAGATCGCAAGAAAACACCATATGCCAACAAATTGGACAAACTAGGCAAAATGGATACATTTCTAGAAACATACAAACTTCCAAAACTGAATCAGGGAGAATCAAAAAACCTGAATAGACTGATCACAACTAATGAAACTGAAGAAATAATAAAAAAAACTCCCAGCAAACAAGAGTCCTGGACCAGATGGCTTCACAGGAGAATTTTACCAAACATTCAAAGAAAAATTAACACATATCCTTCTCAAACTACTCCAAATATTTCAAGAGGAGGCAAGACTTCTAAGTTCATTTTACATGACCAGCATTATCCTAATTCCAAACCAGATAAAGACACTACAAAGAAAGAAATGTATAGACCAATATCCCTGATGAATGTAGATACCAAAATCCTCAACAAAATATTAACTAAGCAGATCCAGCAATACATTAAAAAGATCATATACCATGATCAAGTGGGATTTATTCCAGGAATGCAAGGTTGGTACAATATTTGCAAATCAATAAACATGATACATCATGTAAAAAAAATGAAAGATAAAAATCACATGATCATACCAACAGATGCAGAAAAAGTATTTGATAAAATCTAGCACCCATTAATGGTAAAAAAAAAAAAAAAAAGAACCTCTCAGCAAAGTGGAACTAGAAGAATCATACCTCAATAGGGTACTGGCATATATGACAAACCTACAGCAAATATGATAATCAAAGAGTAAAAACTAAAAGCATTTCCCTTAAGGTCAGGAACCAGACACAATGTCCGCTTCCATCACTCTTATTCAATATAGAACTAGAAGTACTAGCCATGGCAATCAGACAAGAAATAAAAGGCATCCAAACTGGGAAGGAGGAAGTACAGCTGTCATTTGTCATAAGTGACATGATATTGTACATAGAAAAGCCTAAAAACTCCACCGAATAAAGTTAATTTTGATGCCAATAGTATTTGTCTTTTTTGGGTTGTAGAATTATAGATGAATCTGTTCTTTCTCTTTTTCTATTTCTTCCAAAATTTCTACAACTATATGTTACCTTTACAGCTAAAAAACCACCATTTAAAGCAAATTCATTTATAAAAATTTTAGCATCCTCTAGAAAAGAGCACTAAGGAACTTTTTAGAGAATAGAAATGTTTCTGTCTTATCTGGGATCATTTGTTACAAGGATATATGCATGTGTCAAAAGTCTTCAAACTTTTTTCCACTGCAATTGTTTATAATTCCTTGGCATTGGGGGTCTAGAAACATAATGGGCAAATCATGAGAAAATAATATGGAGAGAACTAGTATGTTAATCTGTAAACCAAGAATATAAGTTCTCAAGATTTAACTGGTTTTAAGAAATGACAGTGTAAATGTCCCTCTACTTTTGTCAAAGGGGGAAGAAGTCCACATAAAAACAAAAACTTTGGCTATGGTGAGGAAATAGAGAAACTGGAGCCCTCGTACACTGCTGGTAGAAATGTAAAATGGTACAACCACTTTGGAAAACAGATTAGAAGTTCCTCAAAATGTTAAACATGAAGTACTATATAACCCACCACTACACTACCAGGTATATACACAAGAAAAATGAAACAGAGTCAGCCTGGAAAAAAAAAAAGAAAAATGAAACATACATCCACAGTAAAACTTGCACATGAATGTCCATAGAAGCATTATTTATAACAGCCAAAGGTATAAATAATCCAATATCTACTGACTGAAGGACAAATAAATGAAGTATGTTATAAAACAGAATATTAATTAGCCATAAAAAGAATGAAGTACTAATATATGGATGTACTGATATAATGAAATACTAATATAATCCAAGCTACAACATGGATGAAGCTTGAAAACATTATGCTAAGTAAAAGTCCAAAAAGGTCATATATTACATAATCTCATTTAAAATGTCCAAAATAAGCAAATATATACAGAAAGTAGTGGGAGGGGGCTGAGGGGGCGGATGGAAACAGAGACTCAAAGCTTGGACTCTACCCCACTGAAGCTCTAGATACATCACGCAAATCAAAACTTAAGAAGAAATGTCAGACCTATCTTTTCATTTATTTATTCAACAAATATTGACTGCATATCAACTAAAATATCCAGCACTTCAATCTTCCTAGAATTAGGTTGTCAAGTTCCTGTAAAGTAGACCCAGATAACCTACTAATTTCACACAAATGAAAGAGACTCTTCCTCTTGAAACTGTTCTGATGTAAAAGAATGAGACAGGCAAAACAAATACAAGAGACAAAACAAGCAAGGCAAAAAAGTGGCTCCTTTCTACCTAATATGTCCAATGGCAATTCAACTGAATGACAGCTTCAAGTAAAGAATACTTCTAGTGGCAGGACTGAAACTTTAGCAGGGTCTATGGCTTTAATCTGAGACAAAGAATACCCTGAGATCAAACTAACTTCAGTAGATACCGTATCAGTCTGTAAGGTACTAATCTGACAGTTCACGGAATCAAGCAAAAATAGGGGTAGCTAATTTCTTGGGCCTCTCAGCAGAGATGAAAAGAAGACAAGCCCTGGCCCAGTTGCTCAGTGAGTTAGAGCACTGTCCTGATACACCAAGGTTGTGAATTGGATGCCCAGTCAGAGCACATACAAGAAGCAACCAAGGAATACATAAAAAAGTAAAACAACAAATCAGTGTTTCTTTTTCCTTCTCCTCCTTCCTCTCTCTCTCTAGAAACAAAAGGAGGAGGATAAGGAAGGAGAGGAGAAGGAGGAAAAGGAAAGGAGGCAAAAGAGAAAATAAACAACAATTTAAAAACCACTACAAACCTCTCTGTGGTGTGAGAGCCAAAAACACTAGCTAGAGAAATCAAAGTGCCTGATGACATATCAAAGATACAAATGAAGTAAAAAAAAATTTACAAGTTAAGCCTTGGCTGGTGTGGCTCAGTGGATTGAGCACCGGCCTCTGAACCAGGGGGTCGCTGGTTCAATTCCCAGTCAGGGCACATGCCTGTGTTGCAGGCCAGGCCCCCAGTGCAGGGCACGTGAAAGGCAACCACACATCGTTGTTTCTTTCCCTCTCTTTCTCCCTCCTTTCTCCACTCTCTAAAAATAAATAAGTAAAATATTTTTAAAAAGTTACGAGTTAAAATCCTGAAAGTCTTCAAAAATATTCCCAATAATGGGCCTGCTATGCTACCCTACTTGCCTATTCTCCTTGTCCCTTATTTGCATCTCTCTCTGTTCTTCCCGCATCCTGTAGCTCTAGGTTGGAGCCTTTAAGAGAATTTTATGAGAGAACTATGTAACAGACCTTTGTGGAAAGACTTCAGTGTCTTCGAGAGTGATATTAAAAATACTTTGCAGCCCTGGCTGGTGTAGCTCAGTGGATTGAGCACGGGCCTGAGAACCAAAGGATCATGGTTTGATCCCCAGTCAGGGCACATGCCTGGGTTGCAGGCCAGTTCCCAGCACGGGACACACAAGAGGCAACCATACATTGATGTTTCTCTCCCTAACCCTCCCCCACTAAAGATAAATAAATAAAAATATTTTTAAAAATACTTTGTAAACCATACAGAAATATAAATGAATACATAAATCAATATATACATCAAAATATTTTAATTCTTTTATTCTCTAAATAAACTAAACTGTATCAAAACTACTTACCACTACTAAAAAAGGGTGTCAAAGCAGTTCTGCCTTATACACAGAAACAAACATGGGGAGGCTGCCAAATTGAGGAGACAAAGAAATATGGCCCAAATGAGAGAACAGAACAAAACCACAGAAAAAGAACTAAATGAAACGGAGAAAAGCAACATATCAGATGCAGAGTACAAAACACTGGTTATCAGGATGTTCAAAGAACTCATGAAGTACTACAACAACATAAAAATAGCCCAGGCTGCCCTGGCTGGTGTGGCTTAGTGGATTGAGCACCAGCCTGGGAACCAAAGGGTCACCAGTTCCATTCCCAATTAAAGCACATGCCTGGGTTTCGGGCCAGGTCCCCAGTAGAGAGTGCATGAGAGGCAACCACACATTGATGTTTCTCTTGCTCTCTTAAAGAAAAAGAAGACCCAAGCAGAAATGAAGGCTGCATTAAGTGAAATAAAGAAAAATCCACAGGGAACCAACAGTGCAGGGGATAAAGCCAAGATTCAAATCAACAATTTGGAGCATAAGGATGAAATAAGCACTCAACCAGAACAGCAAAAAGAAAAAAATAATTTTTAAAAAATGAGAATGTTAAAAGGAGCCTCTGGGACATCTTGAAACGTGCCAACATCCAAATCATAGGGATGCCAGAAGGAGAAGAGGAAGACAAAAAGTTGAAAACTTATTTGAAAAAAAAAAAAGAAAAGAAAACTTCCCTAATTTCATGAAGGAAATAGGCAAACAAGTCCAGGAAGCACAGAGAGACCCAAACAAGTTGGACCCAAAGAGAACCACAGCAAGACATTATCATAATTAAAATGCCAAGGGTTAAAGATAAAGACAGAATCTTAAAAGCAGCAAGAGAAAAGGAGACAGTTACCTATAAGAGAGTTCCCATGAGACTGTCAGCTGATTTCTCAAAAGAAACTTTACAGGCTAGAAGGGACTGGCAAGAGGTACTGAAAGTGATGAAAAGCAAGGACCTACAACCTAGACTACTCCATCCAGCAAAGCTATTATTTAGAATGGAAGGGCAGATACAGTGCTTCCCAGACAAGGTAAAACTAAAGGAGCTCGTCATCACCAAGCCATTATTAGATGAAATGTTAAAAGGAACTATACAAGAAAAAGAATATCAAAACTATGAATGCTAAAATGGCAACAAATGCATAACTATCAACAACTGAATCTAAAAAAGAAACTGAGCAGACAAGCAGAACAGGAACAGAACCACAGACATGAAGATCATCTGGAGGGTTATCAGCTGGGAGGGGGAAGGGGGAAAATGGGGGAAAGGTGCAGGAGGTAAGAAGTACAAATTGCTAGGTACAAAATAGACAGGGGGAGGTTAAGAACAGTATGGGAAATGAAGAAGCCAAAGAACTTATATGCATGACCCATGGACATAACTAAAGGGAGGGGACTGCTGGAGGGAATGGGGGTACCAGGAGGAGGGGAGAAAAGGGAGAAAACTTGGGACAACTGTAATAGCATAATCAATAAAAATATATTTTTTAAAAAACTACTTACCAAAAGATAAAAATTATAATATAAATCATCCTAATAGTTTCAAAACCATTTGTTCATTTTTAGAAATTGTGGTATGATCTCCTGCTTGATGCAGTTGCCACTAGCTACAGGATGCCCTTATCTGAGTCATGATTTAATTTAGGAATATACAAACTCTTCTGTCAATTTCCCCATTAAATTGATAGTCATTAGGTCCCTGGTGCTGAAAGCTTTGTTGCAGCCAGCAAGGGTGGCTCGATGCTGCCCATGTATGACCACCCATGCATAGTACATTCCTGGAGACCAGCACTTCTCACATGGCCTGGATCTAGACAGACTACATGCATGCTGGCTCTTTCAACAATGCCATCCCAACACTGAGCCACTGTGGAGCAGCAGCGAGATACTACCTATGTCCCCTTCCCCTGCTGCCACCACCCTCTGGCCTAAGGCTATGGATATCCACTCCTGCACTGCTCCTAGGCTCTGTTCCCACCCCTGCAGCCACCCAAAGTAACATCATTAGCTTTGTGGTCTCAACTTACTCGATTTATGAAGCAGAATGAAATTTTAACACTGCTACAACCTTAATATTATATATGAGCTGAATAACTCCAAATTTCTTTCATGCATGTTGTGGTTTTCTATTTCAACACAAGACACTTCCACTTTAACCTGAAATTTTCTTGTGAGATCCACTGAAGTCGCTACTTTCTTCTGGTGCCTACCCACAGATTTGGGGCTCTGACTTAGAAAAGTCCAAGTTTTCCATGTAAGAGTAACTTAAAGAAGCGTTTACTCCTCTGAGACTACTTCCCCGCAATCCCAAATCCTATGCAGCATGGGGGTGGCAGCAAGAATCCAGGAGCACAGCCAGGGGCAGAAACTAGCTGAGTTTTCCCAACTCTTCCTTTTCTCTCTCCTCCCTTCTTTCCTTCCATCCTTCTTTCCTTCCTCCTTCCCTCCTGCACTTCCTTCCTTCCCTCCTCCTTTCCTTCCTTCCTGTTTGCTTTCTTGCTTTCATGTAAGCACCTTCCCCCATTATTACTTTACCTACAGCATTTATACACAGATATGAAATTACTTCATTTCTGACCCAGATTCTAGCTTTGAGTATCAAGTCTTTCTATACTCCATATTTCTTCATATTTTCACCGTGAGGATTATAAACTTACCTGAAATGATAGAAATTCATTTTGCTTTCAACTTCTCATCTGCTGTATGCTGCTGAAAAGCAGTACATAATGAGAAGTAGAGCAACAGCCTGGCCTGATGCCCAGCTGGGAGCAGATAAGTTTGCCTGAAAAAGACTTGATGCTCCAAATTCCAAACAGTACAAAGAGGTTTGGGGGGCGGGGAGAAGATCTAGAAATATGCCCATGGGTAGTAATGAAGAAAGTGAATTCAGCCTAAGGGGGGGACCTTCTGCCTAGCCTCTGTCAGTTTGATGCCTCATTATATTCTCCATCTTCCCTAACCTCAGGACATTAAATTAGGGAGCAGACAGAAAAAGCAACTGAGAAAGCAAGGCAATACAGAGCACGTTAGGAACTGGGTGGAGAAGGGAGTTCAAGTATTTAGTGTAGACCAGGTTCACTGGCTGGGACATTAAGGTGAAGGTGGACAGATACATACCTGTAACTCTATGTACTGAACACAAAATCTTATGTCATCCCCATCATCCACTTAATCTCAGGTAATGGTTTTACTTACGACTCTCCTACCCTTCCTCCATGCACCCTACACTCTAATCATCCTGACTCTTTCTGTTCTCTAAACATGCAAGCTTCCAAGCCCTTGAACGTGTTAGTATGTCCCTCTCCCACTCCCCCACGCAGAAAACTGCTACTATTTCTTTATGACTCAGGTCAAATGCAACAACCTTCTGAAATCTTCTCTGATGCCCTGGGTCAACATCAGTCACTCTCTGTCACTTATCAAAGTAGTAGTTAAGAGGATAGCGTCTGGGGTCAGAGAGACTTAAGCTTGAGTCTTGGTGGTGCAATTTACTACACGTGCAACTGCGGTGGCCAGCCTGCAGGATGGCCAGCACTGGTCCCCACCTCCACACACTCATATCTTATTTAGTCTCTTCCCACATTGTATGAGGGTTGGTCTGTGTGCCCGACAGAAATGGTAGGTCATTTGACATTAGTTTATAAAGGACTCTATGGCTTCCATCCTAGGCTCTTACTCTCTTTCTCTTTCTCTCTTGGATTACTTGTTTTGAGGGAAGCCAGCTGCTATGTCAAGCGACCCTATGGAGAGGCCCAAGTAGCAAGGAACTAAGTGTGCCAACAACCATGTAATTGAGCTCAGAAGCACACTCTCTAGCCCTAGTATATGCCTGCAGCCCCAGCTAACACTCTGACTGCAGCCTCGTGAGAAACCCTATTCCAAAACTATCTAGCTAAGCTGCTTCTAGATTCCTGAACCACAGAAACTAAAAAATTACATGTTTGTTTTAAATTGCTAGGTTTTGAGGTAGTTTGTTATACAGCAATCGATAACTAATACACCTGAGAAGGGATGGCAACAGCCTAGGATTTCTAGTAAGAATATTTGGGTTCAAGTCTAGGCAATGGTGCTTAGTAACAGAATAAACCTGAGCAAGGGGTTTCCGGAGCCTGAGTTTCCGTACTTGGAAAAGGAGAAAACCGAGACTGCAATAATGCACTACGAAGTAAACAGCATATCCTAAAACTAGAACATAGTAAGATAATCAAGCTAAAAATAAAATCTCTAGCAAAACAAATCCGATCCCTAGGGTACTGAGGTTCAGAGAGCCCATCTAAAATAAGCAGAAAACTCATAAGTGTTATAAAAGCAGCTTTTCATGGTCTTTGAATTGAAATAAAGGATCAGGCTAATTCTAAATACTCAATATTTTAAAATGCAAACTACAGCCTACTTACCTAAATTAAAATTTGTATCATTATTTAAGACCTAGCACACAAAGACTATATTACTTGCAAGCAGTCTAAAAAGCTGGAGGTCTACTCTATTCTAAGCAAAATTCTTTTCTTTTGAAGATTTTATTTATTTATTTTTAGAGAAAGAGAGGGAATGAAACATCAATGTGTGGCTGCCTCTTGAGTACCCGCAACTGGGGACCTGGCCTGCAACTCAGGCATGTGCACTGGGAAATGAACCAATGACCCTTTGATTCACAGGCTGGCACCCAATCCACTGAGCCACACCAGCCAGGAGAGGCCCTGGAAAATTGAGGAAAATTCTTTATATTCCCTTCATCCTTTATGCATTAGAATGAGGTACACTGAGGTTGACACTGAGGTACACTGAGCTTCCTTCCTAAGCACCAAACTGTTCTCTTGCTCAAAAAGATGGAGGTGCTAATTCTGTTGTCAGACTCAATGCAGATGCTTTTTAAGGAATAAAGATAATATGTAATACATATTTGGGATCACACTAATGTGGCATAGCTGTTCTTAAACATTAAAGATAAGAAGAAAGCAGAAACAGCAAAGGAGAGAGAAAGCCCTAAGGCTTAAACTTCACTAAAATATGATTTTCAATTGCCTCTAGTTGTACTGTTTGTCAAGAATTGTGAGAGATAATCAGATCACATCAGGAGGAAGGACTCTCCCAGCCAGGCCTCTGTATGCATAATCTGCCTACTTGGCAGAGGCTAGACAGCTAGGACAATGCAAGCCAAGAATGGAGCAGAAGTTCTATCTCTCTGGCCTTTCACTATCTTCTGACTACTGCTGAGGACTTTGATGCCAAAGCCCAGGGATGCCTAACAAGTCTGCTGGTATTACCTGTCTTTGGACTAAAACAGCCACCCACGACCCGGTGATCTTCAATGCATCTTCCCTGCTCCTCACATAATGTGCCTACAAGTGATAATGAAGATCTATGTGCAGAATCCAAATTGTGGTTTGTATTGTACTCTTCCCCCTTCTGGAAAGATGTATAATAAATCCAGGCCATAAAATGCTCCCGGACAATTCTCCACATACAAATTTGTTTTTCCTGAAGGAAAATATACATAAAAACTTTGCTATTAAATTTCCTATCACTCAACTCCAATGTGCACACATTAAACTTACACATAGAGATCCATAGGAAACTCCTTCATCATGTGCGTTACAATAAACTCCACCATCAGGTCTGAACGGGGAAAGGAGAAAAAGTCAATCAATCAGAATGAAATTCACTCTGAGTAAACCTTGCACTCCTGCTGAGTGTCATTTACTAAGCATATCTTTATCCACGTGCTTAGATTTACTTTGTTTAAGGCACTTTTGCAACACTTTTCACCACCTGTCACTTGCAAAGTAACAACAACATTAGCTCACTCTCCTAGTTACAGAAGGATACCTTGACCTGCCAGTAAATTCAGATATAGGGGATTTTGCCATACAGATATTTCATACCATGGTACTGATAAAAAACGCCAGAGGGAAATTACATTCTGAGAACAGAGTGATGAGGCCAGCAGAAGACGTGATGGATCACATCCACGTAACCAGAGACTCGGCTCTGAAGCTCTGCCTACCACATCTCACTGTCACGCTGGGTTTGACAGATATTGACTAAAGTGGTCTGTGGGGCTTTGGGTCAATAGAAGTTTATCAAGTAGTCTTAACCACTGGCTCTGAAGTCAAGAATGTAGGAACTAGGGCTGAATATCCAAATGAAACGGGACTAAGAGTTCATATCATTCCTCTGAGGAAAATGCAGGATTCTGACAAAATTGCCTAGGATATGACCCTCCTACCTGTTAGCTCTGCCAGCCTCACCTCAGCTTAATTTATTTAGAGGAAATTTTGTATGTCTGAACCTTGAACTTCAAAATCTCTTGGCCAGCTGACACATCAATATGAACCAAGAAAGGGAGGGAAGAATTTGAAATCTTGATCAGGAGTAAGATATTTTACAAAAGGAAATCATGTATCAAGCCTAGATTTAGCCATTTGTCTCCTTGGAAAGATCTTTTTCTTTTAACAAGAGCACCCTTTAATTGAGCATTTCATTCACTGGAATTGCTTTACCAAACTTAACAAAAAACATGTTTTCTTAGGCCAGGAAAGAAATGTAACTAGCAAAAACTTCTCTGAGAAAAAAGCGTATCAGCCAGAATCCAACCCTCATCTTAATGATGAAATCCTGTCACTGACTCAGAACAATGCCAATCACAATGATACTCACCCAATACTGCACATACTAAAGGACGGCACGGAAGGTTCTTGTCTGCTGCCTTCTTCCTGTGCCTCATGGGCTTCAAACAAAAAGAAATGAAATTAATAGGCCCCTGAACTGGTGTCCAATGGTGCATCATCACAGTTTTCATGCAAATAAAATCACTACTATAGCCCTGGTTGGTGTGGCTCAGTGGATTGAGCTCAGGCCTTCGAACTGAAAGGTTACAGCTTAGATTTTCCTATGGGGTGCATGCCTGGATTGTGGGCCAGCTCCCCGGTTGGGGGCGTGTGAGGGGCAACCAATCAATGTTTTTCTCCCTCCCTTCCCCTGTCTCTAAAAATAGGTAAATAAGTCTTTTTTTAAATCACTACTACAGAGCTGTTACCTTTTCTAGCGGTAGGGGTGGCGTGGGGTGGGGCAGGGAGGACTTGTGAATGCTTCTCAGTTATCAATGCAAGCTTGTGATAAAAACACAATTCACAGCAAAACAACAGCCCTAAAGGGTTCTGGAGCATATTATACAATGGAAAAGCTGTTGTTTTTACCCTGATTTTATCTATACAAGTGACAATACAACAAAAGGTATAATGGTATTTTTCTTCAATAAAATATTTAAGAAAAAAAAAGACAAAGTGACTCTGTAGAGGCAGCAAAAGTGGCAGCTGCAAAAAAAAAGTAAATTTCAGATAAAAACCTCTGTATGGGAATTTGAACATGTCTCTACGTTTTAGGAAATTTCTTGGTCCTTCATGTTCTGTCTCCCCACCCCCCCCACCCCCATCCCTGCTACTCAGATGAATAAACAAAGTAGTATCTAGTCTTAACTAAAGATTATACTACATTTTGAAAAGAAAAGGCATAGGCCTTGTTGAAACCTGCATCACTGATACATTCTAAAATCACTGCCATGGGTATGTAGCAGCGGGTCTTCCCACCTCTCCTGAGAAAGAAATAACTCCACGCCACACACAAAGTCCCCAGAAGAGGACTGGGGTCTACTGAACAGCAGTCAAGCAAGGCCCTTTAGCAAAACATTCCACCCACACTTGTTCCAAGTGGGGTCAATTTCATCCCCCCCAATCCTGCCAACACACAAAAAATTTACTCTAAGAAAAAACAAGAAACAAGAGTCATACCTACCATTTTATGTAAGTTTACTCGAAAATTCATATTGTCATCATGCAAAAATGCATTGGCATACTGATCCTAATAAAAATAAAAATATAGGGGAAAAGTAAGGAATGAGAGCTACAGTTAAGAAATTCAGTTTATAATCTATCATACTTCCTACAAACCCTTGTACTTTAAGAACTACTTTTGAGGATCAGTTGGAGAGCTAATGAGATGAGCCTAGAGCCTTTATGTCAAACCCTACTTATGAGCAGGGGACCCAAAAAAACAGAATTATCTTCTGGAGGGAAGGTCCATTGTAGTCCAGGCTTCCTCTGCTAGGTGAGTGTTCTAGGAACCCTTCTGTATCAGTGTCCCAGCTAGCATTGCTGTGAGAGGCTGCGTTCAGCTTCAGATAATTTTTTTTAAGGATCTTTCAACATATTTGCCCATTTCATGATGGGTGACTTACTAAGCACATGAAAAAAATGGCATGACCCCTAAGCCCCACCCTCCCTATTCACCTAATCTCCTCCCACCTCCCCAGCTACCTTTTTTGGTTTCCCTCACGGAAAAGATCCTCAAATGGAAATGTGTTGCCGATGTGGAAGAGGTAAAACAAAAAAACAGCAGAAGCACTAAAAGGCATCAAAATCAACGAGTTCAAAAACTGTTTTGAGCAGTGGAAAATAATGTCTGGATAGATGTATTGCATCAAGTGGAGTATTTTGAAGATGACCAAAGTTTAAACATGGAGGAATAAATACAAATTTTTTTATAAATAAATTCTGGGGGTTTTTTGGATCCTCCCTCATAAGCCATGAGATTTTACTTTGGAGTAATTCTCAGTGTCCCTAACTAGTCAAATATCTTGAAGCAAATTACAAACAAACAAAAAAAAATAAGGCACAAGGCCCTGGCCAGGTGGCTCAGTTGGAGCATCGTCCCACACGCCAAAAGACTGTGAGTTCAGTTCCCAGCCAGGATGTATACCTAGGTTGCAGGTTCAATACTCAGTCAGGGTATGCACAGAACCAATGAATGTGTATCTTCCACATCAATATTTCCTTCTCTCTCTCTCTCTCCACCCCCTCTCCCTCTCTCACTCCTTTCTTCTCTCTAAAATCAATAAACATATCCTTGGATGCAGATTTTAAAAAAAGAACTAAAGGCACAGGGACTTGAAGAAAATGCTGA
>PVKM010010383.1:0-35048 GCA_004027735.1 Carollia perspicillata
TTTGGTGTTCAGCAGCATCCCTGGCTTCTACCCACTAGATACCAGTTCATCCCTCCACCCAAGCTGTTATAGCCAAAATATGTCCAGACATTACCAAATGTACTTGCCTCAGGGGAGGGACAGAATTACCCCCAGTCGAGAACCACTGCTCTAAAATACCCCTGTATGTATAAGTCACGACCAAGATTTAGTGACCATGGAGATTTACTTTGGAAAATGTTTAAAAGTGTTTCATGATGGAAACAATTTTACTAAATTTATGGGGGAAGTTGATGGCAGTTCCATATGCGTATAACATTTTTCCTTCTCCTCTTTACAGCATATACTTCCAGCCACCTTCTTTCTATGTCTCTGCTCATGACCTGCCTCACATTGAGAATGGTGGTGTGGCTGTCCTCACTGGGAAGAAGGTGAGCTAGTAGGCTGCTTCCTTTGTCAGGCTCCACATATGTGCCCATGTGGGCAGTGAGTATGGTGACTTCTGTTCCCGGTACCGTTTACATCTGCCCTGCCATTGTAGTTTATCAAAGAAGGATTGAATCCTTTTAGGATTAATATGGCCAGTCTACAATGCTTAGTGTGTCTTCTTGGGGAAAGCACCTTTGAACCTAGAATGGCATGCCAACTAACCTTTCCCAGGGAGGTCAGATCATTGAGGACCATGACCCTGAAGCTGGTCCCTCTCCTGATTTGCATTTCTGCCCTTCCCCCTTCTTCCTGTTTCTGCACACTAACATTTCCTTGGGATTATTGGTGATGAGAGACTGATGAATGTGTATTCCAGATAGTAAAATAATTCAGGCATAGGTCAGCATGGAAATACTGTCAGACTTTACAAAGATAAGCGTCTAAGTCATGGGAGCAGGTATTAGAGGGCATATGTGGAGTGCAGGGAAGGTTTTGTATTGTTGTGTTATGTTTCACTTTTGTTGATGAGAGGTACTAGAGTATATTCGTAAACTAATGGCAGTGTTCCAGTTGAGAGGGAATGGTTATCAAGAGGGAAGACCAGACTAGATGAGAGCCAGAGCATAAAGTATCCCCTATGTGTAAATAACACACAGGCCCTTGCCCTGTAGGGGCTAACAGTATTAGAAATATGCACAGATAATCATAGCAAACAGATATAGAATACGAAAGATATGCACAGTATATTGTGGAACTTATAGTGGGAAGCGTGCCCAGTATAATGATGACTTCAGGGAAGGCTTCCTGGAGGAGGAAGTCTTATAGAATGGGAAATATTATGGAATGAAGAGGCATTCACAAGATGAGAGTGAAGAGCATTCCAATAAAAAGGAACTGCATAAGGAAAGGCACGGGGGTATGGAAAAGCATGTTGGGTGCAGGGAAACAAGCAGCTAGGTACCAAGAGAGCAGCAAGTACAAGTTAAGGGATGGCAAGAGATGAAACTGAGAAGTCATGCAGGAGCCTGATCCCAGAGAGCTCTGTGATGTGAAAGAGGTTGAGCTTTGTGCCATAGGCACTGGGGAGCTGTTGGGTCTTAGACAAGGATATAATACCATTGGATTGACTTTTAAGTAACCACTCCATGGGCTGTGAGGAGGATGGATGGATTTCAGGGGGACAAGACTATTTGGAGATAGACCATTTCGAAGAGTATTACGATAATCCAGGTGAGAGATGATGGGGGCCCAAATTAGGGCAGTAGTGGTGGTGATGAAGTCAACACAGTTCTAAAACACTTTATGTGTATTATCTCACTTTCTCCTCACAATAATCTTATGAGGTAAGTACTATTACTGTTTCCATGTTATAGAGACAGACACTGAGATTAAAAAAGAGGTTAAATAACTTGCCCCAGATCACACAGCTAATAAGTGGTAGAGACAGAATTTGAGCCCAGATCTGTCTGACTTCAGTATTCTGATTGCAGAGCTCAAGCTCTTACCAACATCAGTGTGTAGCTTCCTGGCAGCAATGTGGTGAAGAGTGGGGAACCCTGTAGACATACATGCTCAGGAGGCAGACTTGACAGTCATGGCGATAGATTGAAGGTGGAACATGAGGGAGTGGAAGGAGGCAAAGATGACTTTCTGGTTTCCAGCTTGTGTGGTAGGTGTTGAGATGTCCCCAGCTGAGCGAGACATTGCAAGAGGAACATCTAGTTTAAGAGAGAAATAAAATTTAGTTTTGGACTGTTAAGTATGAAGTAGAGTGTCTGTGGAGCTGTTCTGTGGGCAGTTGGATATATGACTGTGATGCTCAGAGGAAGGTTCTAGGCTCAGAGAGAGATTCAGGAATTATCCACATATGCGTAGGAGTTGAAATCATGAGAGTGAGTGAGGTCTCCCACAGAGTTCTGTAGTCAGAACAGGAGGAGGGTAAAGATGGAACCCTGGGAACCTAACTTTTTGGAGGCAGGCTTAAGAGAGTCCACTAGGGAGACTAGGAAAGAAGTTAAAGGGCAGTATGAGGAGAGCCCAGGACGGGGGCCAAGATCGGAGAGAGTTTCAAGGAGGAGGATGTGATGCACAATGTTACTTCAACGAAGGAATCTGGTAAGAAAAGAATTATAAAATGACCCATTTGATTTAGTGGCTCAGATACCACTGTGAAATTAGGAAAGAGTTGATAAACTAGTGTTTCAAAAGGCTTGAATGAGAACAAGGTGATGGCAGTTGGACAAAAGCTTGAGGAGGACCTAGAATCAAAGGTGAGACTTTCAGGATGGGACAGACTTAGGGGAATGAATGGGAGACTAATAGGGGAAGGTTCTGGGAAAGAAAGGAAGGAATGGAGATCAGACACAGAAACAGAACAGAAAAGACACCTCATCCCAGAAGCTAGAAGAAAGAAAGTATGGTCTTTTTTGGGGCATTGGGAGGCGGGAACCTTATAGGAGGCTGAGACAGATGACATCTAAGGGCCTCGCTTGTTTTTGCAATAAACTAGGATGCCAGATGGTTATGTGAGAGTGAGGTGTGTGAAGATTGAGTAGAGGGGTTGGATTGAAGAGGGAGCTTACCCACCACAAAACAAAGGGGGCTAAAAAGCTGCTCATCCATCCCATCTCAGTGTATGCCATGGCCTCCGGAGAGCTTGATTGAGTGTGCCTGTCCTATGTTCCTAGATCTCTGTTGCCCTTATAACAGCATTTCTCAGCTGATTTCTCATATTTATTTATAGTGCTCATTGAATTATCTTTGCTACTAGACTCTGAAGGCAGGGCACATATCTTGTCTTTCACACCATTGTTCCCCCAGCACTTAGTGCAGTGCCTGACACGTAGTAGGTGCTTAATAAATATATCTTGAATGAATGGTCTCAAAGCTACTAAGGAGTAGAGCAGAAATTGGAACCTAAGTCTCTGTGACTCCAAAGCTCAAGCTTTTCACAACAAGAAGAAATAGGGTACAGGGAAGTAGGGGTGCTGGCAAGAGAACAGTTTGGATGATCTACCATTAGCCCAGTTGAGATTGAATAACCTGCCAGGTGAACAGAGAAAATTGAAAGCAAGTATAGATGACAGTGGGACTGTCAGAAAGCTGGGAGGATGGACAATTGTGACCAAAGAGTGGGGTGTCTGAGGTAGAAGTAGAGGTTAAGCAATAACAAGATTCTGGAGGTAGCTCAGAGGAAAAGTATGTGCCAGGTTCAGAGGTCTCCAGTGAATGAGGAGGAGTGGCTGGGGGTGACTGGATAACAGTGGCTTGTAGGGATATAGGTAGTTGTCCCTCAAAAGGAGATGAGGACACTGGGATCTGGAAGCAGCAGGAGCCAACAGCCCCTCCTGGCCCTGTGACAGGGAGGAGTCGGGGGGAAGATAAGATGTCTTGGGAGGCATCTAAGTTTTAGTGAGGGCTAGAAGTTGGACAAAGCATCCCATAAAAATAGTGATAGTGTAGGAGAGTTGTTCACAAGGAAGTCAGGGTTTCAAAGCACCAAACAGAAAAGTCTGTCCCTGTTCTTCTTCATCTCCATAAATTGAGCAGGAACTTTGGGGCTGTAGGGACTTGCTCTCATGTTGGCTGCCTAGGGAACAAGGGCCACCTGAGGAAACTGGGTACGAGAAGCCGTGGTGCCAGTGATTACCCAGAAATGGTTTCTGAAGGATTGATCATCTTAGGTTAAGAACTAGTTCTTCTCATTGGGCTGATAGCTAATAGGTACAGGGTTCCTTTGCAGAGCAGTAGAAATGGTCTGGAATTATAGTGGTGATGGTTGCAGAAGCTTGTGAATATACTAGAAACCACTGAATGGTATACTTTAAAATGGTGGATTTTACATTAAGTGAATTATATCTCAATAAAAAATGGCTTAAAGCTAATTTATCTTTATTTTCTTGTGTGTGCATGTGTGTGTATGTGTCTGTACCAGGTAGTACAGCTGGATGTGAGAGGCAACTCGGTGAAACTTAATGATGGCTCCCAAATAACCTATGAGAAGTGCTTGATTGCAACAGGTGAGTATTTCTGGAGATGACTTTCTTCCCTGATATATAGCTCATTCAACTGTCAGTATAGAAGGTATCACTTTTTAAACTATTTATTTATTTATTTACTTACTTACTTACTTACTTACTTACTTATTTATTTATTTAGAAAGGGGAAAGGAGAGAGAGAAACATCAATGTGTGGTTGCCTTTTGTGCACCTCCAAACAGGGACCTGGCCCGCAACCCAGGCACGTGCCCTGACTGAGAATCAAACCAGCTACCCTTTGATTTGCAGGCCGGTACTCAATCCACTGAGCCACATCAGCCAGGGCAGTATCACTTAATTTTAAGAACACCAAAACCCAGACTCTGTGGAGTGGGTGTCTTTATCTTTGTACAAAGCCCAGCTACCTCTAGGCATCCCATCAACAGCCCTTCTGGGTTATCCTTGCTGTTCTTTACCCAGAAAGCATGGATGGATATTGAGGGGATTGCATTTTTTTTTTTTTTTACTCTCCCTGCTTAACCCCTGCATGCTGCCCTGTGCCCAGAAAGTGATATAGCCTTGTGGGTTCGTTGCTCAGTTCCAATCAGAAATCAAGAAAAGAGACTGGAGCGGTTGTTAAACAAAGTAGCTATGCTGTCTGGTGAGAAACTAGTGAAAGAGAACCCGGAGGGAAGCAGAAAGTGAGGCCTTGTGACCATCTGTGTGGAAGGCCAGGCAGGGCCCTTTGAAGAGATACTCTGAAATGTGCTTCTCAAAGGAAATTGACAAAAGCCTGCTGCAAGTTTCAGAAAACAAAGCTGCCAATCCTGTTGCTGTAGCACCAGCAGGAACACACACACCACAGTGTCACCTTTGTCGGGGATAGTTTGGGCTAGCTCTTGCTTGTTGGGCTGAAGGCTTTTCCTCCTCTTATTTCCAGGAGGCACTCCAAGAACTCTGTCTGCCATTGATAGGGCCGGAGCAGAGGTGAAGAGTAGAACAACACTTTTCAGAAAGGTAATGGTCTGCTTTAGCGCTTTCCTTGTGTCGGTTTTGAAGAGGTAGCATAATCTTATGGTCCCCAAGTACCCACCTGGGAATTGGGAGATTTGAGATCTATTTATAGCTCTTCTACAGACTGGTTATTTGGCCTTGAGCAAGTCACTTCCTCTCTCTGTACCTCAAATACCTCACTCAAGGGTTTTAAGCTCCTAGGAGAAAAATACATTTGGTATTTTCATTGCTTGCTATAGTTCCTTCTGATTGCCCTTCTATGTTATTTTTTCCTGATGCATTTGAGTCATTGGAATGCCTTATAGCCTCTTGGCATTTTTCATTGCAAGTTCTATAGTGGAGACTTTGGGGAGAAAAAGTAAGAGTACCTACGTGAGGAAGGAAGGGGGGCGTTGCTTATCACCGTGCTTTGCTTATGAAAACTGCCGAAATTTTCTAGCCGCTGTTTATGGATATTTGAAAAGATTTGTACAATCCTGTAAGTTCTTGGCAGAACTAGGTTTATCAGCTTCTGAACTACTGACATTCTGGGCTGGATGATTGCTATGAGGGACTGTCCTGTGCTTTGTAGGATGTTTAGCAGTGTCCCTGAACTCTACCCACTAGCTGCAAGCAGCACCTCCCCATGCCCAGTCGTGACAGCCCAAAATACCAACTGTCCCCTGGGGTGAAGGGGTGAAACTGCCCCCAGTTGAAAACCACTTTTGCTAGGAGTGGGAAAAGAAATGTACATCAATAACATGGGCTGCCCTGAAATGCGACTTCTGTAGTTAAAGGACACTGATAAGCTGTGGGACCTTGAACAAGTCATCTGCCCTCTCTAGGGTTCCCTTTTGTGACCATTCAGTTAAAACTATGTTCTATCAAGCACTTAATATGGACACAGTTTTGTGTAAGGAGATGCTTTATTTATGTGTTGTCTATTTCATCTCATTACAAAATTCAGCCATTGAAGTTTATTTTCTTCATTTTATAGTAGATTTAACTGAAGCAGAGAAGGGTAAATGGCTCGGTGAAGTGACCTGGGCAATAAATGGCTAAGTTGGATTTCAAACTCAGGCATTTCAGCTACAAAACCTATTTTCTGGAAACAAATGTTCCAGGTTTTACTTATATGGAAGCCAGTGCCCTCATAGGCTATGTCATCCTTTGATATAAAAGGTATTAGAATAAAACACTATTTTAATTCTTAAAAATAACATATGAGCTATAATCGAGCCACTTTATATAAGGAGATTGTACACACAAACTACTGTTGTCAAAGATTTAGCAGGGCATAGTTCCTGGTATTGTCTGTCATACTGTGCCCCTTTGGGAAATCAATGGACTAAACTGGTGTGATCCTGCAGGTTGGAGACTTTAGAACCTTAGAGAAGATTTCCCGTGAAGTCAAGTCAATTACGATTATTGGTGGAGGCTTCCTTGGTAGTGAACTGGCCTGTGCTCTTGGCAGAAAAGGTGAGTATTGGGGAGTGACCTTGATTTTTTTCCCTCTGATCTGATATCACATGCTTTTCGGGGCTTTCACAAACTCCAGAGATGCATTTGCTAGGATCAGTAGAAAAACTTAACTAAGATTGGTATTGTAAGAAGCTAGTTCTGAGCTTAGTTCCGATGAGGGATCCTTTAGTGACCACAAAGCTGCTATCTGAGCAACTGAGCAGCGGTGCTTTCTTTCCTTTTCTCTAGCTTCCAGGCTAAGAGGCCTTAGAAATAAAAGAATAAGGAAAGTGAGTTATTAAGATGGTAAAGGCAGTGTAAACTACAGAAGTGTACACATCTTTGAACTGCTGCTCCCTGTAAAAGTCAAAGACTTCCTTCAGACACATGATGGTTCCCAGCTTGACACATCTGTGAGTTCCAGTCTGAATGTTTCAGGGCACCCATTTTTCCTAAGCTGTGTGAAATCGGGGCACCTTCTCAGAAGGGTGCTTACTATTCAGAGGTCCCACAGCACTTTTGTAAGCCTGAGGTGAGGCCCGAGTGCAAGTGCACTGAGTTCACAGTGTGTAGTCCAAGCCAACAGTTCTGGCAGGGACAACAGGGACAACAGTTCTGGCACCTGTTTTACTGGCTTTTGTGAATGCCCTCATGCCCCAGTGCCCTACAAATGGGAGCTCTCACCTGGGTCAGAACATTGTCCCTGCCACAGTAAATGGCTGCCTGCCTGCCACTCCTTCACTTCTCTTCCTGTTTTAGGACTGGCTTTTGCCTCCAGCTATCCCTACTCTTTTTTTTTTCTTTTTCCCAGCTCAAGCCTTAGGCACCGAAGTGATTCAACTCTTTCCTGAAAAAGGAAATATGGGAAAGGTCCTCCCCGAATACCTCAGCAACTGGACCATGGAAAAAGTCAGACAAGGTAGAGAGACTCTCCATATGCTGCCACTCTTTCCTCTGAGTTAGGCCTAACGCCATGTTTACTTCTTTGCGAACAACCCCTTTGACATAAGGGATATCACCCGGCAGTTGAAATGTTTCCACCGTTCTCCAGCCAGCTAAGTTCATGTGGGTGTTCTGAACCTTACGCACCAAACCCCCAGAAGTGCTGACAATGGACTGCAGGCGTAGATTCTTGGGGTGCCCCAAGGTTGCCTACATACAGGCAGTTAGTGGTTTTCAGATGGGGTGCCTCTAGTCAGCTTCCCTACTTTTCATGAAGGTGGTACACTCACAGGCTCAGCCTCAGGTCTTGTTTGCCTTCACAGAGGGGGTTAAGGTGCTGCCCAATGCTATTGTGCAATCAGTTGGAGTCAGCGGTGGCAAGTTACTCATCAAGCTGAAAGATGGCCGGAAGGTAAGGAGGGGGAGAAAGGCTGCCAGATGACCTTCTAGCCCTCCCCTCCCCCTTCTTCATTCTTACTTGTTCATTTGATACCAGTAGATTAGTTTTCTTGGCAGCCACCATTAACCTGTCATGATTTTCTGAATGAACTGTCCCTGCATTAAAATAAGAATGATGAGAGCCAGAGTGGACACCTGTGACCCACTTTCCTGTCTCCCTTTCCTATCTTATCACAGATTTTTGAGACCTGACTAAGGTGACACATTTCTCTTCAGGTGATATGGGGTATGAGTGTGTGGAGCAAGACACTTTACCAGAGGTCAATGAACCGATGATTTTTTTTTAAATAAAGGCCCATTCTTAATGGCATTATGTGCAGTTGCTATGTCCATGGGCATACAGGGAAACTGTGGTGGTTGACTGAATTATTTCTTTTTTTAAAGAGATTTTATTTATTATTTATCTTTAGAGGGGAAGGGGAAGAGAGAGGGAGAGAAACATCAATGTATGGTTGCCCCTCGCATGTCCCCTGCTGGGAACTGGCCTACAACCCAGGCATGTGCCCCAACTGGGAATTGAATTGCAATCATTCTTTGGTTCGCGGGCCCACGCTCAATCCACTGATCTACACCAGCCAGGGCTGAATTATTTCTTTTTTTTTTCCTCAGGTAGAAACTGACCACATAGTTGCAGCTGTGGGCCTGGAGCCCAATGTTGAATTGGCCAAGACTGGTGGACTAGAGATAGATTCAGACTTTGGTGGCTTCCGGGTAAATGCAGAGCTCCAAGCACGCTCTAACATCTGGGTGGTAAGTATGCTACAGCAAGACCAAGTGTGGTTCCTTGTCCCCAACTTCAGAGCAAGTCTATCCAGTGGGGTGCTAAAGCTCATTAGTAGCTAAGCGTGATAGAGTCAGAATGTTTGGAAGCCATGGGGAGAGAACAGATACTTATGAACCGCTTGATTTACAAGATCAGGTATGCTCTCACACTACAAGCTAGTGGGAAAGGAAATGAACTAGAGCATGCCTACAGAACTAGAGCACTTTCAGTGCTGCTGTTGGCGGCAGCCATCAGCATGAGCCTGGTGGGCAAGTGCACAGCTTTCAGACGCATCTGTTGTTCTTTCTGCCCGAACGTGAGTCTAGGGATTAGAGGATGAGGCAATTTTATGACATTCTCTAGAAAAGAAAGTTACTCCATTTTCATTTTCCTTGAGAACTATTTTTAGCTGTTTTAAACAATCCAATGCGACACAAACAAGACTATATAGTATGTAGGAGCCATGAAGTAATTTCTCCATTGTTAGAGCATTACAAGTGTATTGTGTTTGATTGTTGGCTCTACAGCTAAGGACATAGAAACTTTGAAAGGTGTTTTCCCTTAAAGCTTTTTTTTTTAAGATAAAATATACTGGATTTTTTAAAAACCTTGTTATAAAAGAAAAACATGCTCAATATGGTAGACAAGAAGGAGAAAGGGAGAAATCAATCACCTAGAAATGACCTGCAGCAACCACTGGCTTTTTTGGTGTATTTCCTTCCCTTCATTTGATTGTGCATAGATTTTTTTTTCTTTTGTTGTAGACAGTCACAGCAAGCATACTATGTATGAATATTTATATTCTTTTCTTTTTCACTTAACATTATAGTGTATTTTCCACGTTGCTTCAGATTCTCTAAACAGTTTAATGACTGTATACTATTCCATTAAGTGGATTTCATAGTTTATTTCACTATTGCTCATGTGTCGAATTTTTACGGAAGTCCTTGGGGGAATCTGAATAGCCACAAAGGTGAGCAAAGGGTTGGAGAGCTCGCATACCACGACCTTCACAAAACTGGCCTCATTTACCTCCAGCCATAGGTTCTCTCTCTTTGAAACACAGAGCTCACTTAATTTGTACCTCTCAGATGGCACATTTCTTGTTTGCATTGCACTGCAGTGAGGAGCAATGCTGCACCTTCCTCAGCTACGTTATACACTCCTTGGGGCAAGCAACCCAGACAGTATAATGCTTTGTATAGTATTAGTACTCTCTCTATTTATTTATTGAATGAATGAATACTGAATAACAAAAAAAATCTTATCTTGGAAAAGAGTTTTAGATAAGAGGCATTCACATCTAAAAACTGTTTCCGCACATAGGAAAGAATATTCTGCAAATCATGGTTATTAAATATCCTGTCTCTGTTAAGGGCAAAATGAGAAGAAATAATTATGAGCTAGCGCATAGAAGATTTAGGTTAGCTTTGTGGAAGCATAGAATAGTTTTCTTTTTAATGGAATTTTAACTATTTTTCGTAGTGTATATATGATTCTGGCCTATAGATGAAAAACATTAATTAGTTGGCATCACAAGTGTTTTCGAGCCCAAAAACTTTATGTTCTGTCTATAACTTGCTTTTTTTTTATCACGTGCTCATGTAATGTATGTGTCTCTGCAGGCAGGAGATGCCGCATGCTTCTATGACATAAAGTTGGGTAGGAGGCGGGTAGAGCACCATGATCATGCTGTTGTGAGTGGAAGATTGGCTGGAGAAAATATGACTGGAGCTGCTAAGCCATACTGGCATCAGTCAATGTTCTGGTAATAGTTTTGTGCCTTGAAGACTGAACTGGTTTGAACACAGAATTAATGGAACCAGAGTTATGGTTTAGTTTGCTTGTGGGTCCATTCATTTTATGTGAGGGTGGGATTCCAACTCATGTCCACACATTCTACCTCAAAGCAACCGTCTGGTAAAAGGGTCCCATTCAGCATAACTTAGACTAGCTGAATGAATGGAGAGGGCATCAACACTTCCGTTGACATAGCTCAGAGTTCAAACTATAGTAGGGGGTACAAAAGTGTGCTCTTAGGTAGAGATAGCGGTGTGTTTTAATTTGTTCTTTGCTGCTAACCCTAATGAGCCTTACATGCTGACAAACCTTCTGCCTGAACATGAGGTAGCCCACTCATTTGTAACCCTTAAGATCAAGAGTTCAAAGTAAGGCATATATAGGCAGTTCTCTGGATAGCAAACAGTTAGCAGTGGACATTCCTGAGTACTGGGGCTGGCCCTGTTTGCCACATTCTCATCTTGTTGATTTGAAAGATGGGGTCCATAAAAAACCTGAAGGTTTCAGAAACCTCTAAGGAAAATTCTCAGCTGATGAGAATACATTTTAGGATGATCACACACAGTTTTATGAGTGGGCAGCAAAAACATAGCAGATGGATTTCAGGGTCAATACATATAAGCTAATTCAGTTAGGAAAAGAGTAGTCCGTAGCTATGTAATTATCAGCTACGTCTCAGGGACAGAAAGCAAGAGGTCATTCTAGACTGTTCCTTGAAGACACCAGTCCAATGCGCTTCTGCGGCCAAAAAGATAACAAAATGCAGAGCACCAGAAACAAAACAGCTCAAGTACCCTAGAAGATTACAAAACCATACGTAATGTGTGTGTGCTGTAAGTATTCTGTGAAGTTCCTAGCATATTAGGAACAGATGATGATGATGATGATGATGATGATGATGATGATAGGGCAACTTTCCAAGAATAGTTAAAATAAAATGACCAAGTGGGTGAAGGTACCTTATTATAGAAAGCATTCCGACCTTGAAAAATGGAGGCTGAGAGGAAATACTGTCAGTTAATGAAACCATAAAATGTCTCAGATTCTGAATTCCGTAAATATGCATTACTCTTTAAAGCTTCCAAAAGGCAGTTTTAGGAGAAGTTAAAGGAAGGTTGTGAATAGTAAATGTAGGGAACCCATCACTCCCCAAATGTGGTATGGGGTAAAAGCATGACTAAATTGAAGAAAGTGCAGAACATTGTATGGATATGTGATATTTATAATGGCTTTTTAAGCAAAATAAAAGTTGCTTAAGAGAATCATGCTTTCTCACAATTATTCCCAAGTGCCCTAGGAGGAGACAGAACAATTTGGTGTTTGTCTTGTGTTGCTCATAAAGTTCTTTGGGTAGCATAAAAGTGCAGAGTCTTAGAAAAGTGTCCTACTGTGTCATTCTTTATAGTCCCATGACAGAACACCCTCTTCTCTCTCCTTCCTTAGGAGTGATTTGGGCCCCGAAGTTGGCTATGAAGCTATTGGTCTTGTGGACAGTAGTTTGCCCACAGTTGGGGTTTTTGCAAAAGCCTCTGCAGAAGACAACCCAAGATCTGCCACAGAGCAGTCAGGTAAGGAAGGCCAACCACTACCCTTGGAAAAGTGTTGAGAAGCAGTGGTCCACATTCTCCTGAACAAGGGCTTTCCGTATTGGCCAGGGAGGACTGTCAGTGACAGTCTTTCTTGGTGTGTGCTTTAAAATAAACCAAAATTGCCCTGGCTGGTGTAGCTCAGTGGATTGAGTGCGAGCCTCTGAACCAAATGGTCACCGGTTTGATTCCCAGTCAGGGCACATGCCTGGGTTGCCGGCCAGGTCCCCGGTATGGGGCATGCAAGAGGCAACCACACATTGATGTTTCTCTCCCTCTCTTTCTCCCTCCTTTCCCCTCTCTCGAAAAATAAATAATCTTGGGGGAAAAAAAAAAAACAAAATAAACCAAACCCAAAGTCCCACTCATTTGTGGTCTGAGAGCTGGCAAAATCAGGTATCCTGGTCAAAGCAGAGGCACAGATATTGTGGGTCTGCATCCTAGACTCTGGCCAGTGGCTAGCTTAACTAGTCTGTTTTTTAGTTTATCTCTAGGGAATAGGAAAACCTACATGATAAAGGAAACCTGCACTTGTTATGTTTTTGGTTTCACTTTTGCTTTTTTTTCTTCTTCCTGCTAATCCTAAAAACTAAGCCTGAGAGCCTTAGTTTAGAACCTGCTATCCTCCATGGGCCCTGGGCAGTGAAGAAGTGGGCTGAGTAAATCTTGAGCTACCTCTAATTCCATTTATTAGATCTTAATGCCAGATTTTCTTCAGATGGGAGGCACCTCTCTCAATGAATTTCTCTCCCACACACATCTTTCATTAACTCCTAGGTCTGTTCTCTCTCCCTTCCATGACCTTGGCTGAAGTTATTTAACCCCCATGTCTTCTTGTCAGAGGTATTTCAAGGACAAGTTTCTCTTTAGGAAGGAGAAAACAAGACATTATATGGATATTTAGGTCCTTTTTCTGTGTAATCCAAGTTGATAGCATCACCTCCTCCTTAATTCTGACCTCTTCTGGGAAGTGGATCCAGGAGAGGGACCTAAGGACTTGGAAACTCCAGGTCACTCCTCTGTCCACTGAACAGCATTACTTGGAACTTGGTCGTTCTCAGAAGATAAGATGCCCCTTCCCCATGCAGCCTCCTGTCCCTGCCTTTCAACAGGAGGAAACAGCTCCACTGTGGTTTTCCACATGGAAATGCCTTCTCCTGCTTGGCCAGAGTGTCTGTTGTGTGGTAGCACTATACAACAGAACTTTCCACTATGATAGCAGTGTTCTATCTCTGCTCCGTCCAATACATTAGCCACTAGCCACATGTGGCTATTTAGCACTTGAATTGTGGAGAGTATAAATGAGAAACTGAATTTTACCTTTCACTTAATTTTAATTAAAGTATTGTAAAATTTAATTAATTTTAACTAGACTAGTTATTTGTGGCTAGTTACATGGTCCACTGTACTGGACCATGTAACTCTAGAATGTTTCCCAGAGGACAGGAGCAAGTCTTGCCATTTGAAGAAATCTAGATACCAGGAAATATCCATAGCATAAATTTAAAATGAGATACTAAGGGAGGGAAGTTTTGAGTCATATTGATGCAGTGCCCACAAGCTGGCAAGGAAGAGCTTTTGTTGCCTTTGACAATGAAGAGGGGCTGAAGAAGGCCAGTTTTCACCGAGAGAGCGTAGAAAAACCATCTAGAAGCAGTTTAAAGCAGGTATCGAAACACACTTTCCTTCTAGAATTTTCTAAGCTCATAATAACTGAATTTGTTTTGTTTTGACTGTTTTGTTTTGGGGGTTGGCCACAGGGACTGGTATCCGATCAGAGAGTGAGACAGAGTTGGAGGCCTCAGAAATCACCATTCCTCCCAGCAACTCTGCAGTCCCCCAGGCCCCGGAGGAAGGGGAGGACTACGGCAAAGGTGTCATCTTCTACCTCAGGGACAAAGTGGTGGTGGGAATTGTGCTGTGGAACATCTTCAACCGAATGCCAATAGCAAGGAAGGTAAGTGCCTGTCAGCTCTTAGAGGAAGGTGGAAGGAGCAAGCCAAAAAAAATGTTCCTGTGATTTTTGTTCTTCATCAGGTACCCTGGTCAGGTATAATTTGACCAGACACCCAGGTCAAATTGTACCTGAGCAGAACAAAGATATAGCCTTGGCTCAGGAATGTTTCTCTTTCACTTGGGATCTGGCTGGGTGGCCCAGGAGTTGGCACACGCTCGTTTGGGGTTAGTAGAAAATTGTTTCCACAACTCCCTCCCATTGTGCCTCAGGCTGCCCCATTGTTCAGCACAACCAGAATGCAGGTGGAGTGTTAGTGACCACTGTTCCTCTCTCCCTCAGATCATTAAGGATGGTGAGCAACACGAAGATCTCAATGAAGTAGCCAAACTATTCAACATTCATGAAGACTAAAACTCCCCAGTGGACTAGGCAAGCAATTTGCTGTCCCTGACAGCAGCGTGGATGACTAAAGGAGCATTTTTTATTCAGCAGAGTTCCTCTGTGTGTATGAGTGTGAATGGTCATGTCCTTTGTGAATCTTTCAATGATGTAGGCAAGTTCTTAATGTTTACATCATTAAATAAAATCTGATTCTTCTAAATTAAATTCTGCTCTCTTTGAGAGGGAGCGGGTGGATGAAGGGAGAAAAGCTGTGCATATCAGAGAGCAAGCAAATTGGAGCTACTACGAAGTACATGATTGTTCTCAGCCTGGTATTCCCTGTTCCACACTCCAAACTCCTTTCAGTTCCCCAAGCTTCTGTCTCACCCCTGTGGACCCCTCTGTGTGCACCAGCTGTGGCCTCTGCCCACAGTGCTTGGCCCCTTTTCTCCCCCTCTGGGGCGGGTCCTGGTCTCTATGAAGACTTTCCTGACCCTTCCCAGCCTGTTCCTTGCTTATGTCTCCCTCCTGGTCTGCGGCTTCCTGGAAGACGGAATCATGGCTTTAATATCTTGATCTTGGTTATATCTCCAGAGTTTAGCATAGAGTCTGGCTCACAGTAGGTGCTTAGTAAAGCACCTACTTATTCATTGTTGAATGAGTGAACACATAAGCATATGAAATAGACTCTGCTTTACCTGGAACACCACCGTATGTGCCACCACCCACACCCCAAACCCCCATCCCAGAACTGAATAGGTTCTGGGGGTGGCAGGTAGACAGAAAGGACATTTACTGCAACCAGAGACAAGGGTTCAGAGATCTGGTACTTTGCGGCTAAACCTGCAGACTGACTCCTTGAGGGATCATGATCTCTTGACTCCTATACCCACGGTCTCCCAAACTAAAAATGTGCTCTCTCCCAACCCCTTTTTATCTAACATAGGCTTATGGGCATTCTTCACTTTGTAGATGATTTCCTGGAAATGGAAGTGAGAGTTTCATAAGTCAACTCATTTTTCTTTTTTTTGCATTTCAAACTACTTGAACTTCTAAAAATCAAATCTTACTTGAGAGGAAATTTTTAGTACTTTCAGAAGTCCAATTGTGAATCATTTTGTAAAGAGAAAATTAATGGCCAGTAGATTTTTTAAAATATTGAATTTGTTTAAAGAGAGTTACGGCTACAATAAAATCCCTTTTGAACACTAGAATGGACCAATGTCCACTTTAGAAATGAATTGTACTAGAACAATTGATACTGTGTGTATGTGTCTGTGTGTACACACACATACACACACATATACATACATACAGTTTTGGTGAAATATAACCTGACACATGACATATCCAAATTCATAAGTAGAAAACTCATCTAGTATCCTGTGAGATAGGATTCATTATACAGTCATGATTGTTGCTTTCAAAGGTGGTGGTAGGATACTGAAGTGTTTCACAAATCATTTCACAAAAGATCAAATTGTAATTTATCTTGTTTTAGCATTATGTGTAATTTAGTTTAATTCTTTGATTGTTGTGATCCTTGCTTGTATGGAATGTCATTGTAATTCAGTTAATTAAAATGAAATGATCTATTTATCTAATCAGTATTCATTGAGTGCCTATTCTGTACCAGGTGGATGTCAGAAAAGGAAGATAGAGAAAACATGGCCACTTGTCTTAAGAAACTCCTAGTGTCAGTGAGGAAGACAAACGTGTGCATGCAGAAGTACGATATAGTGAGATGTGTGCATAGAAAGACACACAAAATACTATGTACACACCAAAAATAGAGATCAACCAGAGCACTGGTCGACCTTAGTCGACCACTACTGCTAGATCGCTTCCTGAAGCATCAATCAGTCCATGCCCCCCAACACCTGACCTTACCCGCCTTGTTGAAGAACATAGTGACTCCTTGTCACCAATCACATCTAGTCCAAAGCCTTCCACAGTGCTCCTGATCTCAGCCCACTCTGCCCTGCCCAGTCTCCTTTCCCATGACTCCATACAGATGCAAGTGTATGTACCTGGTTTATTGCTACTTTTAAACTTTTGTCCATGCTCTTCACAGCTGAACACCATCCCTAATCCCTTTTTTAAAAAGATTATTTATTTATTTTTAGAGCCAGGGGAAAGGAGGAAGGAAGAGAGAGAGACATTGATCAGTTGCCTGTCACACCTTCAACTGGGGACCTGACCGTCAACCCAGGCATGTGCCCTGACTGGGAATTAAACTGGCAACCTTTTGGGCCACAGGTCAGCACTCAATCCACTGAGCCACACCAGCCAGGGCCCTATTCCCGTTTACCTACCCAAATCCTGCTCATTTTCAAGGCCCAGATGAAATCCCACCTTGGTGATGTGGTACCAGTTGGACTAGTGCCCATGAATGATTTCATCTCTGAACTTCAATGGCACTTACTGCCTTTGAACTTAATTATTCTTTAAGTAATTCTCTGCATTATTAGTGCTCATTGCCTAAATTGATTGTAAGGTATCCCAGAGCAGAGACTTTTTGTCTCAGGACAGGGACAACGTGCCCCACCCCCAAGACACTGGCAAAATGCTGAGCAAGTGCTTGGGTGCTTGGTTGGATGATACTAGATAACAGTGCTTACTGTCAAAATGAGCCTCTGCCTTGCAGCCTCTGTTCTCTATAATCCAGGTTATAAGACCCCCATCACTTCACCCACTGCTGTGACTTACCACTTAAACCAAGGATCACAGGGACCAATTTCTGACTGTGCAGACGAGCAGTTCCAGTTGAGGTTTGGCCCTCGATAGCCAGCCTGTAATTAGCTGGGCCACAGCACAGTGCAGAACAGGGCTAGTCACACCCTGCAAAGAAGAGTTGGGGCTCTGCCAAAATATCAAGCATTTGGAACCCACCTACTCCACTTCAACCTCGGTTTATTCACCGTTTTACAAATGCTATCCTATGGTGCCACAGCAGCCCTTCATGATGGTACTGGCCTTTGCCTGGCCACCTGTAAGGCACAGCAGGAGATGTTCTCATACTTTAGCTTGAGAGAGGGACCTGAGGGAAGGAAGTGTGTTTGATTGGAAAGAGGTCAGAGTAAGCCTCTTAGTGGAGGATGAGGTCAACATATGTGAGTTTGTTGTTGTTTTAATTAACAGGGCCTGTTTTGGAGACAAGAAACTAAAGCAGAAAAGGATGGGGGTGGAGAATCCACAGTGACCTACTGCAGGCTGCTTCCTTGAAGGAAAATCAGCCCCTCTAGAGACCCATTTATACAAAGGAACCCTCCCCTCCCTTCCACCACTGCCCCTTCCCTTTCCCGCTTCTCTCAAGTTTGGCTATGGTGATATCCCCTGTCCTTCCTTGACTCCACCTAAAGCTGGGCACACTTGTTGCCCTAGAGATCGTTAGGACTCAATCCCAGTGCCTTGCTCTCTGAGGAGAGGGGAAGTTGTGCTGGGCCCGGAGGTGAAGTAGGACTGCCTCTGGCCTCTTTCTCATCTTATCAGGGAATTTCTGGCAGGCACAGGCACATGTACACAAAACCACACACAGAGACACACAGCCCAGGCCAGTTATGACGTTCCCCTGCCTGGCTGGTTCTACAGATGTGTGTGACTAGGTCAGAGTACAGGGAGGGTCTAAATATTTAGATACTGAACTGCCAGGCCGTGGTAGGAAAACAGAGATCATCTCCAAATGAACATTTTGCAAAAGAAAAAAACACAGCCCCTGACATCCAGAAGCTGACCTGGGACTGTCAGCTAGGCCTTGGTGTTACTACAAACTGGCCTGGCGCTCACCGCTAGGCCTGTGTGTTCTGCTGAACATAAACAGATTCATGACATTACCATTGTACAAGGCTTCTCTGACCATAGTGGACCTCGACAAAAACAAGAGTACTCCATAATCATGTGTAAACACAGACAAAAACATGAACATTGCCCAAACCACAGAAATGATCAAATGCACTCTCCCCTTTCCTGGCTAATCTGAGAGACTGCATGCTTCTTTACCGGTGACAGCATTAGCTTCACTCTAGTCTGCCGTCCTAATGGATAAGATTTGTTTAATAAGATACTCAATCATTGAATTTCTGTGCTTCCTGACAGCATCCAATCCAGAGCAAAACCCAGCTTCCTTAAACCCTCCTGAAATCACCCAGGTCAGCTCAAATCCTATTAAGTCTTTTCTAGCACCCTCTTCCTGAGATTCCCCATGGTGTGCATTCCCCCTTGCTGCAGTGAGCATAAACCCAACTTGTTCAACCATAGCAGCATCCTAGTAGGAGTCTCTGGCTAATGGGCATTGACAATCTGGGGACAGAGAGCCAAAATATCTTCCAGAGGCCCAGTTCCAGGCAGAGACCCCTGTGAATCTTGCCTAGTTCTGTACCTTCCTGAAGATTTTACCTAGTCTCAGCAGAGTCTCCAAGGTCTGTGTCTTAGTTGGGGAAAGTACAAGAGTCATGTCTAGAACAGAGGTGCCTGGCTTCCCAGCAGGTTCCTACCTACGATGTCTTGTCATTTGCAGTACAACACACATGATTCTGGAGGAGCACCTAATATGGGTGTTGAATTTATGAAAGCATACATACATTAATAACTGTATTTGATGGATAGCTAGGAAACACTTACTGTGCAGCTACTGCATACCATTGTACAATAGGCCCTGGAGATAAGAAGATGAGTCATAGAGTCCCTGCTCTCAGTAGCTTTATAACCAACTAAGGGACACAGGTCAGAGGAACTACCATGCAACATAAGCGCTGGGAGTATGCTGTGTGTGTTCAGATTGGAACTTCTTCACTCCTCAGACTGCTTATGGCTCTGTGTCTATCTACTCTAGGCTTTTCATTCACCAACCGAACTATGGCTCTTCTTCCATTCTGTGGTTGTATGTTGACTTTCATTCCTAGGAATAGAACATGAATATGTTCACTATGCTTAAATGAATGTTAATATGCTTAATACAGAGCTGACATTCAAAGAGATGATACCTCTTTCTCTTCAATTTTCCTAAATCCCTTCATTTGCTCCTCTTCTTCTCAGAATCCCTGCAGGTCTCCCTCCCTGTTTGCCTTCTCCCTGTGTTTCTCCCTCAGGTTCCAGTAAGTGCTCCCTGCCCATGTGTTTTTTCCCCAAAGAGGAACACTTCTGAATTTGAGTCTCAATTCTACTATGCACTCCTGGAGGACCTGGACAGCCCTAAGTCCCAGCAACTTCATCTGTAAAATGAGGGAAACATATTAGATCATCTCTTCACCATCAGCTCTAACCTCCTGTGTATGGCAAAGTCTCCTGGGTGCTTGCATAGAACTTTCCTCATCTTTCCATGGACTCAGTTGCCTTTGATCTCTAAGGTTGAGTGTAGATGCTAATGGGACCCAAAGCTCTTGGCAAGCATCTCCCCACGTTGCCTCTGCTGTTCTTTGGCTCCACTATACCTACAGGTTTAGTTTTGTGTTTGTTTGTAGCTTATAATTCTTTGACCTAACAACTTACATCTAGACTGAGGAACCCTAGAAATAGCACCACTGCCTTATTTGCTGTCCATGGAAAGTATGACAGCCTCAAAACTGGCTCCATGAAAGGTGGTATCCTTCAGCCCCTAAAATGGTTGGCTTTGAGCTCAGAATTTCCCCAGTGAGGCTTTAAGGTTGGACTATTCTCAGCCATGACCCTAGCACATGCATTCCTACTCAACCATTTAATGGCTCCAATCCCTGACAAACACACCCTGCAGAGCTGGTGGCTGGACAGCCACCATAACCCAAGGCAGCTCTCAACTTCATGCTGAGAGAAGCGCTCAGAACCCCTACCCCCTCATGCCATAAAAGCCCCAAGACCAGCATGTTCACCCCCTTTGCTTTTAGTCCATGGCCATTTCAACATTGGCCATGGCCTTGGCAGAGCTCTGCCTGAAAGGACAGTGACAAGTGAGCCGGGAAGTTTGCAAGCTGCAGCAGCATCTTGGCTCTTTGCTCTTACCATAGAGACAAAAGAAAACTGCATCCAATACCATGATTTGCTGGGTGGGAAAAGATGCTTAAGGATCACTGCTATCTGGAGGGAAAGGGGAGTTTTGGGCATTTCAGAGGAGGCCAGCAGAGCTCCTCCAGCTCCAAGCCTTCCCTGGCCCTGGCCTGAGGCCCCTAGTGACGTTGTTGAGACTAATATCCCAAGCAACTCGTATGAGGTTCTGATCTCCCACTCCAGTGGGAATCCAGTAGGGGCACAGTAGGATGGCAGATGGTGAAAACAGAGAATCCTTGGCTTCCACGTCACCTCCAGCTCAACCTAGACCAGGCCAGTATCAAGTTCTAGGAGGAAGGGCCATAGCGACCTCTCAGGTACTCAGCTTGACTTAATGCAAAAATCGAGGGCAGCTCAAGGCTCTCGGAGCCCTCCACACTTGATCTTATGGTGGCATAAGCCCTCTGTGCTGGCCTGTTCACTGGAACAGTAGGTTCCAAAGAAGAGACCTCAGCTTCCAAGTGACCTTCCCAACTAGTTCTGAAGCACTTGGGAGGGAAGGAAATCCCCAGACGCCCTTCTCTCAGTAGGTGCTCCCAGTGGGAGGTGGTTAATTGCAAAAGGATAGATACCTTAGTGGGAGTTTTGCTCAGAGTTAGGAATATGCAGTTCCCTCCCTGGCATTTCCTGTGCAGCCCAGAACAGCACGGAGTGGCCGGGCTGTGAGAGAAGCCCACCACTTCATCCCAGCTGCCCCACCTAAGTCTTTCCCCGGGAGTCCAGAGCCGCCCTTGCACGCCTGACAGGACGGGTGGAAGGGGGAGGGGCTGGCGGGGGCTAGAAAGACGGGATCGAGGGGAAGTTTCAAGGGGTGTGCCGGGAGTGGGGGAAATTCTCATGAGTCAGCGGATTGGGCTCAGTGTGACTTCACTCCTTCCCAAGAAGAAGCGCCCGAGGCATGAAGCTGCTGGGAGTGCAGCAGCAGGACCGCCGGCTGCCTGTACCGTGCTGGTTCTAGACGGGCTCGAGGCTAGCCAGGCCTTCTGGGGCAGGGGTAGCGTGGGGAAGGCACGCACGAACTGGGAAGGCTGTGGGCTAGGGAGCTGACCTCTTCCCCACCCCTCCCGGCCGCCTCCCGGCCGCCAGTTCCCTCCCGGGCCCCAGACGCAGCACGGCGCGCATCCCGCCTGCAGATGGCGCTGCGGAGGCGCTCTGGGCGCCGGTCTGGAGGTCGGGGGTGGAGCTCATCCCGTGGGGATCTGAGCATTGAAAGACAAGCTAGCGGAGAAAGGGGGTGGCCAGGCAAAGGCGAGAGGGGCCGTCAGAACCCCCTCTGCCCCAGGGTCCGGTGCTACCCTCACGAAGTGGGAGATCCAGAGACCCTACCTGCTGTGCTAGCCCACAGGCTTGGGGCTAGCTCCGGGGCGCTTCTAAAGTCCTTCCGGCCACCTTCCTGGCTCGGTGGAGCTCGAGGCAGCTCACCTTCAGCAAAAGGATTGCAGTCTCGAAATGTCTTTCCTCTCCGTGGACGGCGCTCTTGACCCACGGGCAGTAGAATGGAAACTTTGAGTCGAGTCATGGCCGTTGGGGGTGGGTTTTCCTGAACAGCCACTCTAGCTTGGCACCCTTGAGACCCAGAATGCATCTCCTGCACCGGGATAGACTGTGGCTGATGCTAAGATGCAGCCTGGGACCAGGGCTTAGCCTAGATGAGGGGTTGAGACTCAGCCTCTGCTGGATGTAAGGTAATGGTTAAAGATTCCATACTTGTGAATCCAGTAGTCAGCAGCCATAAAGGAAAAAAAGCTAAGAGGCCCATCTGGGGCTCAAACTTACAACCTTCACCCGGGTAGACAGAACTTTGTGTCATGTGTCTAGAAGTCATGATGCTTTGACCTCGTATTGGTTCACGATTGTGTGGTGGTTGTTCAGTTAAAATATTGAGAGTATCAGGGCACAAAAATAACCTGTGTCCAGACACCTTTAAGCTGAAAAAAATTGTTGGAGCTCCTCTCTCAGCCTTTTTAGAGGCTTCAGTGGCTATTCCCACGATAAAACTTTACATATGTACAAAGCATCTCTTTTTTCTGTGCTAAGATATAAAAGCTTCACCTCATACTAGTATTCTGGGTGCCTCTTCTCCCTATTTTCAGGGTGTCCAAATCCATCTGAGAAAGTTATCTAAGGATTTTCCATAAAGAAGAGGAAAGGGGTAAAAAAAAAAAAAACCCAAAGGATCCTAAACGTTCCCAGGTTTCAGTGTGTGCCAGGAGAAATACCGTCTGTCTCCCGCCCAGACCTCAGAGCCCGGGCCTCCTTCCTACAGGGCGGTGCCCAGCTATTCCTGGAAACCCCCTCCTTTCTACTAACCCCTTCCCCAAGGTGTCTCCTCCCAGAGCATGTCCTAGGAAAAGGATCATATTGTCAGTGCCTGATGTCCCCTGTCTGTCCCCAACCAGACTTGTTGCAGTCCTCAGCCTGCCCCCTCCTTTGATGCCCTGGGGGTGGGGGGCTGGCTTCTCCTCCCAGAGTACAGCCTGAGCTTCGTCCTCTCCCTTCAACCTGGCCCAGCGCCCCACTAGGTGACTAGGAGAGGAGCTGATACACTAATTTGTGTTAATGTGATAATGGGCGCTAACAGGGTCACGTGCTAACCACGGGCCAATTTCTAACTCAGCCTCCCAGCCTCAGCCCCAAGTCTAGGCTGCAGGGCTGGGAATTTCAGGCTGACTAATCTCCACAGCGGGCTGCAGGGGGCGGGGGAATGGGAGGAACTGAAGCCCCGGACGATCCCAGGGTGCTGGTGCCTTCGAGCTGCTGCCTCGGTTTCAGTTTCATCCTTGGCTGACACTTTCCTCCAACGAGTGGAATTGCTTTGGTTTCCCTCCAGCCCCTCTCCCCTCCCCAGCTGCCCCCCTTTGGACTGCTAGCTTCCCTCAGCCAGCCCTTCACTTTGTGAGGGGGGAGATGGGAAGATAATTTGGCAGCAATGAGGAAAAAATGTACACGTAGACACCCTCAGACACACAGGCTCACATACCATACTGCCGTGCAGACACACATGTGAGGGGACGCAACACTCACATCCAAGAGTTGGCCCTTGCCTGCGTGTGGGCACACATACACACACACACACACACACACACACACATGCCAGGCCAGGGTTACGCCCTCACTCACATCTGAGGGACCCGAAGGGACACACACAAAGGCAGGCAAGGCCCTACAGAGACCCATCCCACACACAGACCCACACACACTCACTCACACACAAACTAGCAGCAGCAGCCGAGTTGGATGGTTTCCTCAAAAGAGGGCTGGAAAGTTTGTTTGCTGCCAGTGAAGGGGCCTAGACATTCCGTGAAATGACTCATACTGCACCTTTACAGACATTAAATATTGTGTTCTTCTGGGTTAAACAACAACAACAGCCCTCGACCCCCTGTCATGGGGGCAGAATGGGGAAACTGAGGAGTGACTGCATTCCCATTGAACCTCTGTGTAGCGCACGTCTCAGGCTTGTCCTTGCTCCCTATGGGATGGGGCTATCCTGAAAAAGCAGGATCATCCTACCTCCTGGTACAAACCTCAGCCTGGAGCTGCCCCTTGGCAGGATGTGAAGTGGGTAAAATTAGGAGCTGATGGGCCCCCCTCACAGCCTCTCCCCACTACCCCACCTCATTCTCAGTCCCAAAGATCTGGAGCCAAGCACAGTGCCCCTACTGTGGAATACCACTCCGAGTCCTTCCTGATCTCTCCCTTCATTCAAACACCTCTTCCCAACTCTCTTGTCTGTTCTTACTGCCACTGCCCTGCACAACTCCAGGGGGTGCTATTTGCCATATATAATATATAATGCCCCAATGCAATGTCACTGGAGCCCCATCCACTTACCTGAGCCTCCTCTCCATTTGAGGAGGAAACCCAGCTTGATGGCTGCTTATCCATCCCTGTTCCCCAGGCCACCCAAGGGCCCACAGAAGCCCTCCGCGTATTGCCACCCTTCTGCTCCCCATCCCAACCCCTTGGCCCAGCAGCAGCTTCTTAGGCCAAGGCTTCTTTAGGCCCACTCATTTTTTCCTGTGTGCCATGAGGGGAAACACCTTTGGAGCATCTTTGGCATCTCTACAGAGCCTGGGGGCACAGTGAAGCTGCCAGCCACATAAGATGGGTGCTGGACCAGCAGATGTCAGAGGTTGGAGGATTAACTCTGGCTCCGCTGGAGAGTGCCCCAAAAACTCCGGATGCTTTGCTGCCTCCAATGGGTTACCAAAGCAGGCAAGTAACTTCTACCCTGGTCCCAGGGACTTTTCTAGGCTGAGTCCTGACTTCCAGACAGGGATTAGGGACCAGTGGGATTAGAGATACCAGGGGATTGCCCTTATTTGCTGAACTCTGCCCAAAGCCACTTGGGCTTTTGGGCCCAAGGGCCCAAAGCCAAAAGGGCTTCTGTGGGCCCTTTTTCTTCCAAATGAACCACAGGATCAGGTCCCTCCTCCTCCTCCCCACCCTCTCAAACCTTCCACCAACCCAGAGGGGATCTGAAGGACACTGATGCTGCAGCTTTACATCTCCCTCCAGGAATGCCCTTTATCTGCTGTCCAGCCCTCCAAGAAGTGAAGCCCATCAGTCCTCTGACGTTTTATAGGGGCTCTAATGGTGGCAGGTCCAGTTCCTGAAAAGCCCTGGAGACCAAAGGTATAACTTTACATTTAAATGAGAGCAGTTCAGTTGGGAGACATAGTAGTTTTCTAAGAGCCTCAGACAAGGAAGGTGGCCTGCCAGATCAAAGTTATGGTCTGGTAAGTTGTTCCCAACCTCATCCTTCCATCTGTATGCCTGTACTTTGGCCTAGGCATACACCCACCCTCATTACCCTCTCATATGGGCCAGGGCAACAGATCATCATCCCAGGAGGGGACACTTTGGTATAAGTTATCCCAAGGAATTCTCTTTTTTCAAAAGAGAATTTATTTATTTATTTTTAGAGAGCGGGGAAAGGAGGGAGAAAGAGAGGGAAACATCAATATGTGAGAGATCCATCAATCGGTTGCCTCTCGCACACCCCCAGCTGGGGACCTGGCCCACAACCCAGGCATGTGCCCTGACTGGGAATTGAACTGGTGACCTTTCGGTTCACAGGCCAGCACTCAAACTACTGGGCCACACCAATCAGGGCCCAAGGAATTCTTTTATTTTGCAGCTACTCAACAATCTTTTTCAAACAAACACTCTGTATGATGCCCAGCCACAACCTGGGACTTAGAGCTTTCTATCGCTGGATCTAGCTAGGGCCTTGTCATATAAACCCCATAGAGGCAAACCTGGGGTTATTGAACATATTAACAGAGGACTAATTGGTGGCTGGATAGACATGATTGTAGGGGGCTTCTCAACTTTACAGGTGGGAAGGTTCCTTTTAAACTTTTCTCCTGGTTTTTGAATATGCTTCTCATTCTGAAAGTTTGATTGATAGGAGACTTTTCTAGCATGTGTCTATGGCAGAAAGTAAGGGCCATGACCACAGAAGCTGTGGCAGTGTGGTATTTTGTTCTGGCCATGGTTTTGAATAGACTTTGTTGAGGCCAAGGGGTTCAAGAAGGAGGAAGCAACGTTGTCTCCAAAAAATGTGGGGTGATCTGTAGAAGAACACAGGCCATCAGGCACTACTTAAAGAGAGGACAAAGAGGGGCTGAGAAAGTTGCCAAGGTGGAATGGCAAGTTGAGCAGAGAAGCAGGGAGGTCTCCCTACACAGGCTATGGGCAGCCAGGAGGCTCCTCCGCTCCTGGAATGATCCAGGTTCTGAGGCCTGAGAGGACCCAGTAGGGGTTGGAGAATGAGGGAAAAACAGGGCTGGAACGAGACCGGCTGAGAGTGCACACTGGATGGAGTAGCCTGGGCATCCACGGGCAACTCGAGAAGGGGAATTCCTGCCAAGTCAGGGAATGAGCCATTGGCAGAGACAGCATGGCTGTCATCAGGAATGGTGATCTCAGCCTGCTGGCCCCACCTGGCTGGGGCTCACCCGACGGGTAAGTGGAAGAGCAGGGAGCCAGGTGGGGAAGGGCTGGCAGATTTCGGAGCAGCAAGGTCATCCGGGAGGGCAGCCTGGATGACCTGGATCCACGGAGTCAGGAAGGTCATTCAGGTGGCTCATGGCTCCCCAAGGTGAGGTTGGCACAAGATTTTCATCAAAGAGGTAGGGTTTGCTTTGGCTGCAACTCCCAGATCATGGGGCTGTGGTTAGTCCTGAGTGTCTAAGGAAGGTGGGAACTTATGGGATTTCCTCAAATTGTGGGCTCCAGGTTACTGGCAGGCATTAGGGCCAGTCACTATAAGTTGGTCGGGGCAGTGCTGTCCTGTCTCCCCACCCTTCTCAGGAAGAAGACTTCTGCTCTGGCTCTTTTGTGTCTTGAAACTTCAGCCTTGGTTTAACTGCACTCACAGGAGGGATCCACCATTGATCCTGCAAAGCTTTTGGCCTGGCTCTGACAAATCTCCTACCCCTCCGGCCTGGGAACTGCATAGAGAAAATCAAAATGACGATGCAGATGACACGGAAGATACCTATCATTTATTGAAGGCTTACTAGGCACTGAACACTGCCATAGACAAAGGTTACTTCATTAAATCCTCACTACAGCCTTGTGAAGTACCTTATTATTGCAAATTTAAAAATACGGCAAGTGCCCTGGTTGGTGTGGCTCAGTGGATCGAACTAAGACCGAGAACCAAAGGGTCGGCAGTTTGATTCCCAGTCGGGGCACATGCCTGGGTTGCCAGCCAGGTCCTCAGTTGGGATTGCTCAAGAGGCAACCACACACTGATGTTTCTCTCTCTCTCTTTCTCCCTCCATTCCCCTCTCTAAAAATAAATAAATAAAATATTTAAAACAAATAAGGAAAGTGAGGAAAGTGAGGCTTAGAGAATTTAAATGACTTGCCCAAAGACACATAGCTGGAAGAGGAACCCAGGTCTGTTTGTTGTTAGAGACCACTGAATTCTTAGCAAAATGGGACAAGTGTGTGTGTGTGTGTGTGTGTGTGTGTGTGTATGTGTGTCCATTAGTGAGTCTCGAGGTCAAGATAAAGGGGACTTAGGAGACAGCTGGTACCTACCACGATTGTGATAGCAGAACCTCATGGACAAGAGACTAGCAGAAAACTATGTCTCCAGGATTCAGAATTCCCTGGGGGAAAGTGTGCCCACTTAGAAAAGAAAAAAGTGGAAATTTGCTCTTAGTGATTATTTCAGGGACTTGGCCATAGGTAGCCTCGAGGTCTGTCTCAAGGGCCAGTGGGTCATTGCAGCCCCTAGGGCTTTCCCCGGAAACCTGTAATCTGCAGCTGCCTTCTCAGGGTTCACCCACCACCACTCCTATCCCTCAGTCCTGCGCCAAAGGCTATCTTTTCCCAAGCCTGGGGGGAAAGGCAGATGCTGGTGGCTCAGCAGGTCCTTTAATCTCAGGCCCTTTGACCACCCCTGTCCCTCAGAGGGCTCTCCTACCTCTGGGGCCCTGTCAGCCTTGCTGCTTTCTGCCAAGGGGATGCCAGGGCTGAGGCTCTGTTGGCACCCTCTTGCAGACCATGTAGAGCCATAAGAAGGGACAGTTCCCAGAGCCTCCCTCTCTGAGCATCCTAGCTGTAAGACCAGGAGGGAAGGCTTGTGTGGAGACTGGGGCAGATCAAAGAAGAGGATAAGGGGGGAAGAGAAGAAAATGGAATTCAAGTGGATGCTTCAAGCAGAGCAGCCTGGCTTTGGCTAGAAGGGGGCATGAGCTTTCTCCCAGCCCCCCAACCCTGGCAGTCTTTATTCCTGCTATGGCAGCCCAGCCTCTCTCCCCTCAGCCTTTCCCCAATTCACATCCTTCGGACCTCTTCCACCAAGAGCCCTAGGCTCGACTTCCCTCAGGAATCTCCCAAACTCTCCAGTCACCCCAAGCACATCACGCGTTTGGCTAGGGATCCTGCAGTGTTTGGGATTTGTTCCTCAATAGTATTCTCTGGGCATCTTCTGGCCTCACACGCCGGTGCAGCCCACACTCCCTCCAGGTTCGCACACAACAGGCGTTCAATAATCTAGAGTTCAGGGCTCGGGCCAAAGGCGTCGAGCAAGCGCGGACTATACAGGCCAAGAGGCTGGATAGAGCCATCCAGATTCCCCTGAGAATGGAGTTCTCTTAAGTGGGGGCTTCCCGCTGGGGCCAGGGAGGAGCGCGAGCTCTGCCCCCTGTGGGAGCTCAGTCCTCGTCGTATCCCGGGGGCAAGCGAACCGTGAGGGTAAGGAGAGGCCGCGCGGGCCCCTGGCGCGGCTCCCTCTGCCTTGCTGGCGACGGCGGCGGGCTGGGGGTGGAGGGGCGCTGTTTCCACCCTGACGCCTCCTCCCTCCCTTACCCCGCCCGCCGCGGTCCCTCCCGTCGGTCCCTCCCTCCGGCTCTTCCCTCCCTCCCACCCAGCCTCCTTCGCGCCCGCCCCAGCCGCCGCCTGAGGGGACGTGTGTGGCTCTGGTGCAATTTCCCCTTTTGCTCGGTCGTCTCAGCGCAGGTCTCCGCTGGCTCGCGCCCCGACCGCGGGCGCCCCCACCGCCCCGGTCGCCCCCACTGCTCCGGCCCCCCTCTTGGGCCCTTCTGCTTCCACCCCGCCCCGAAGAGTCGTTTTTTCAGGGGCGCCGCGGGTTCACCTGGTATTTGCATCTCGCCCTCTAACTTGCCATTGGCGGCGCGACGTGTGGGAGAGCCTTACGCCTCGCCCGCCGGGACCGGCCTGCCCCCGCGTTGAGGTGAGTCACGGGCGCAGGGCCGCGGGGGCAGGCGGGCAGGGAGGAGAGGACGAGAGGAAGGAGGGAGGCGGACGCTGGCCCCAGCGGCCGCAGGGACCGACCGGGCGCTGCGCTGAACTTCCACTTCTCCTTTCGCCGGCGCCTAGATCCCGGCGCCACTTGCCGGGTCCGGCTTCTCAAGGGAGAAGGCGGGCTGGCAGGGCTGGGGACCCGCGCGGTTCGGCCCCCAGAGCGGGGAGGGGATTGCGAGGCTATCGATCGATCACAACTTGGCGACCGAGCCCATTTCTCCACAGGTACGTCGATGGCGCCGGTTCTTCGAGCCTTCGGAGACCTCGAAAAGTTTGTCCGAGGGCGGGATTGGGAGACTCGGGGTCCCAGAGAGTAGGGGTTGGGGGCCCAGGGAAGGGGAGTAGACTGCGGCGTGTTGAGTCCCGCCCTTGCCTCGCCCCACCGCGTGTGTGCAGTGGGTCTCGGACTCCTTGGTCCCGGGTTAGAAGCGGAATCGATTTTCTGAGTCAGGGTAGGGGGTCATTTTTCCCGCGCCCCGGGCAGCCCTCATTCCAAGACAAGACCGGTCGCAACAACAGTCTCCCAAGGGCTGGGCTCCTGAGGGCAGGAGGTTGGGCTGGTCCGTGGAGGGGCTGTTAGATTCATCCAGCGGCCCGCAGGGCTTCTGGGGCCAGGCGCCTCAGGGTAAACCCCCCCCCCACACACACACACTTGAATAATTGGATCGCCAAAATAGAGACCTCTTGGCGGGGCGGAGCGGGGGGGGGGGGTGGGGTGGCGCCGGAGTTTGCGTGTGAGCCAGCCGGCAGCCTTCCCTCTCCCGCGTTCCCGCTCTCCTGAGTTCTCCCGCCTCTCTGTTCCTTCTTCTGCTGCCGGCAAGGAGAGTCCATAGCCACACAGCGCGGGATCCCTTGCCCACAACGCCGTGCTTTTGGACACTGCTCAGGTGGTAGTGGCGTTATGAATTCCTGGTCTCTCCACCGCACCCTAACTCTGCCGTGCTTACCTCACGACTGTGTGCAGGGACAGCGCCGTTCTGACCAGAATCACCTCCTGAACCCTTGGCACCTGGCTCAGCCAAGTTTTCCCTGGCTGCTTCCACCACCACCACACCCCAACCGTGGGGTTTGACGGCATTTTGATTCTTAGCCCCCATCCCTCTGCCCAAGATTGAGCCCTGTCTGGTCCTGCAGCTTCTTCTGGTTAATGTTTGACAGTTCATTGTGGCTAATCATTTTAATTAGCTCTTAAAATGGGGAGGAACAGTTAACCTTGGACTTCTCGATTTTTTGCCTGGTGGGGCCTCAAATGGGAGGAGTGCTGGGGAGGTGGGGAGGCAGGAGCGGAAGTGAGGTCACCACCCCAGGGCCTGAGCCACCACTGCTGGGCCCCAACAGCTGGCGGGAACGCCCATCGGGGACTCACCCCCTTAGAGATGACCCCAGGCCAGAGTGCCAGGTGGGAGGGGGGATGAAGGGAACAGAACTAGCTCTCCCAGTGAAAATTCCCCCCGGAACACCATGCCGAACAAAAATGCAAATCCCTCCTCACTGCTACTTACACGGACAGGGTTTGGTCAGTTATAAGGTGCTTTCTACCATTAATTCAGTGGACCCAGAGCATAAGTAGCCTCTTGGGGAGTTATGCTGAGTTAAGTGAAGGACTGAGCTATCCTGAGGACTTCGTACAGGGTGGTTTGGGGAAGAAGCTGCCTTGCTTGTGGTCGTCTCTGAGCCTGAGTTCAAAGCCTGGGATTTCTGGTGGGGGGTGCGTTGAGCAGGCTCCACGTTGCCACCCTCACCCAGCCTCCACTGTGAGCCTAAGGAGTGGCTTGTTTGCAATTTGCAACTATGTCTGGCATTCCTCCCACTGCTACACTGTTTGCTCGTGGTTGCTCAGGAACTGGTGCCCACCCCTGGACAAGCTGGAGGCCCAAAACCCACCCTCCTCCTGCCTAGGGCTAAGAGGTGGACAGTGGCTTCTATCTCCTCTCTCCTGTACTGGAATCTAAAAGTGAGGGTGCTGTGTGGTCTGTCAGTCATGGGCCTAATTAAAATGATATGGAAAATGCCCCAACCTACAAAATTTAGTGCTTTTGTCCCGAAAAGCTCCAGCTAGATGCAGGCTAAGGGGACTGTTTTCGCAGGGAAATAGTCTCTCCTAAGCTTGGCCTTGGTTCCCCCTCCCCCCAACTTTTTCATTTCCCCTCCAATTCTTAAAACTAGGCTGTCTGGGTCTAAATCAGCTTTCTTATTTACTAGCCATGTGATCGCAGTCAGTTGTATGCCTCAGTTTCCTCATCTGTTTAATGGGATCCACCTCATAAGGTTGTGCTGACTATCAGAACAGTCTGTGACCCACAGTAAGTGCAGACTAGCATAATGATACTGCCTGACACAGTGCCAAAAGCTGAGATTCAACTCAGCAAGCATTTGCTGAGATCCAGTCCCAGGACCAGGCACCAGTGGCAGTGAGGAAAAGGTGGTGAAGAGGACACCGTCCACCACTGGGGTAGGGGATGTGGGAGGGGTTGGAAGAGTGGCTGGGTCATCTATATAAATAACCGTAAGTCAAAACCAGACTGGAATCCTTGAGCCAGTGCACTGAGCTAGGTACACCCTTGCTTGGGTACCCTGGCTGGGTTCTGGTCTGGATGCCTCCCTTCCCCCGCCTACACAGAGAGGCCTGCCCTGGGATTTGGGTGAATGACAGGGAAAAAGAGACCTGGTTCTTGCGGGGGCTGGCTGTAGGTGACAAGCATTCAGTGGCATCATTTGTTGGGTTCCAAGGAAGGCTGCCATTACTTAGAGTTACCCCCAAACACCCCTCCAGCCCTAGGGGTGGCAGGACCGATGCTTGCTATGTCCCCTGCACCTCTGGGAGGTCCCCCAATAAACTGGTAAGGCCCTTGGGCAGCCTCCTCGCCTCGGACTTGGGCCTGACCCCAAACCGGGCTTGGTTATCTCTCAGATTTCTAAACTGCAAAGAGGTTTCTGGCTTTACTGCCAATTTATTCCCTTTGTGGTTCACAGACTGAAAACTAGTTCTGCAGGGGAGAAAGGAAACTCATCTGTGGTACCCAGAATCCCATGGGCGCTTTCCTAGGGGTCAGGGGCTTTTCTCATCAACACCAACCCACTTGCAGATCTCTAGCTGCTGAGCCTCAAGTGTCCTATAATCTCGGCCCTGCCGCTAATGCCCTATAGCCGGGGCCCCAGCGCTGGTTGCCAAGGAACTGCTTGTCGGGGAGCTTATGAGGGCTCTGACCTCATAGGGGCTGCTGAGTTTCGATTCAACAGACATTTATTAACACCTACTGTGTGCCCAACCTGTGCTAGGTGCTATGGGGGAGGTGTGCGAAGGAGGCAGTGGGGGAGAGATGACTAAGACACCGAAACAATCAGAGGCTAGGACAAATAGCCAGGCCTGTGGCTGGTCAGGTGCTAATTGTGCTCCTTGGAGCGGAGTGGGAGGGGGCAGAGGCAGCCAGAGCTCTGAGGTCAGCAGCAGCTGGAGGAGGGAGGGAAGGCTTTGTGAGGGATGGGCCTCAGGCTATACTTTGAAGGGGGATGGGGCAGCGCAGGGGAGATTCGACTAGGCAGAAAGGGGAGAAAAGACATCTTCTTTCTTCCCTGGCCAAAGACTGACCTTGGAAGCCTGGATCATTGGCAAATGTGTGTCACATAAAAGACCAGGTCTGCAAGTGTGGGTGGCTCAGTGCAGTCCCCAATCTCCATTCTATGAGGTATAAAGTGGCCGGTCCAGATCAGGAGCCCAACCTGTATTGATGAGATACAAAAGATGGCCAGGCTTCCCTGCCACCCAAGCTGAGAGGATTTCATTTTGACACCCCCCCACCCCCAACGCACACAGAGGCCCCGGTTGAGAAGAGAGAGGAAAAGAGAGATGGGGGCACCAAAGGAACAGGAAAAGTGACATGCCACAGGTGTTTATGGCAGGAACAGGCTGGTTGGGTCCCACCTTCTCTAGGCTTCAGGGAGTTCTCTGGAAGCCCAGGAGTTCAGGTGGAGGGCAGAGATTTTCATTTTATTATTCATCTGGGAACCAAAGGGTCCAGAGATTCCCACATATCTCTACCCAGACCACCTGGCAAGGGCAAGTACCAGCCATGTATTTGTTCTGCTGCTTTTATGTCTCCCTTGGCTGAAGGGAACTTTGTCCATGTTGGGTTGAACTGGATATAAACACTGGGACACATGCACGCCCCCCACACATCACTTTTCCTCTCTCACTGCCCTCTTGTTCTGCCCCCTCCCCAGCACATTGCAACACCATAGGGGATACCAGACTGTCCTGACTTCTTGGATAGGAAATTGTGTCCTAAGGTGAGTTTCTTTGCAAAGAAACCGCAGCCTGCTCCCAGGGTAAGGAAGAGGGTCAGGCAGGAAGGAAAGGTATTTCATGCGGGGGGATCTGCAAGGGAAAGTGCCACAACATTTTTCAGACAGGTGAAAAAGAAGCAAGAGGCTAAGCAGCTTGCCCAGGTTGAACAAACTTTTTCTTTGGTTCCCACCTTCTTGATCATTTTCTTGTTCCAGTGCTGGCATTTCCTTTTTTAGTCTATCCTGAATTCTTCTCAAGAGCATATTGTCTCAAGGCGGGGAAGAGCACAGGCTCCCTGTCTTCATATCCCAGAGCTACCACTTAACCTACCGTGTGACTGGGCTCCTTGATTAACCATTCTGGGTCTCAGTGCCCACCTCACAGCACTGGAGTCAAGATTAAAGGAGATAACGCTTGTAACACACTCAGCCTGGTGTCTGGCACATAGTAACTACCCAATAAGTGCTAGCTATCATTATTTCTGTAGCTGGTGGTGGTTGTTGTTGTTGTTGTTGTTATCATTTCCCTTTCACATACCCTTGACTTTGTCAGCTGCCAGGGATCAGCTGCTTCTCTGGCACTGCTGGCAGAGTTTGCCATATCCATTCCTAAAACCACAAAGAAGATTTTCCAGATCTTTCTGCTAACTTTATGTTGACGCTTCCATCACACAGGATAAGGAAGCAACGTTGAAGAAAGTTGTGTGTGTGCATGGGTGTGCGTGCATGTAGAGTGAAACTTGTCTTTAATATTTTTATTAACATTACCATCTGTCTCTTCACCACTTTTATCTTATCATTTGCAGTAGGAATCAGAGTAAGTTCCTTTGAGAACAGACCTCACATTCCACCCCTGGCTAGTATTTAGCAATCATCGGTTTGTTGTTCTTAACGCTACAGAATTCTGGGAGCCGACTGGTCAACACTGCTCACTTTCTCCTTCCTTTTGCTAGAGTAGATGATAGGATAATTCTGGACCAATGCCCAGAGGCCTGGGGTTAGAACTGGGGCACTGCCTTTGCCCAGAAGAGTTCCGAAGGGGCTGGGTCATTCCCATTCCAAAGTCCTCCCAGAAACTAACTTGAAGGTTCCATCTGCTATCAAATGGATTGTGTTTGCTTGAGGAGCCTGTCACCAGCAGACCCAGGAAGCCAAGGATAAACGGGATTGCCCTTGGACCACCCCAGAACTACTTCACTCAATCCCTTGGTTCTAGCCTCCCAGGTTAG
>PVKM010010384.1:0-17427 GCA_004027735.1 Carollia perspicillata
AACTGGGACTATTCCAGTCATCACCTGTGCTGCATGCTTCTTGCATTTTTTTTTGGCATGAATTCTGGCCTATTCCAGAAGACTAATTATGGAGATGCTGGCATTGAGAAGGGTGAGTTCTAAAAACCGGCCATTAAGTTATTATTGATGCATTGCTTTTCCCAGTTGTTCCCCAGTGTTTCATTTATGCTGTGGGTATTAGGGTATTATTAAAAGTCCTCTATTATTTAAATAAGATATTATGTCATATTTCTTCTATTTTAGCAAATTCACTTACTGGTCTTTTAGGAGGAAAGGTGATAAATAACTACCTTTATTATTATTTTATTTTTAATCATTTAGAACTAATAGTTGTCAGTAATAGACTACTACAGTTGTGTTTACACTCCAATTATTCTGAACTTATTCTTAAAGGTTTTATACCATCATCATCTAGGTTCTAGAAATTCCATGTAGGCCCTTTTAGGGGGGTTGGATTTTTTAAATTACATTTATTGGGGTGACATTGATGAATAAAGGTCAAAGTGTACATTTCTGTTATACATGATCTGTATATTGCTTTGTGTGCCCACCAACCAAAGTCAAATCATCTTCCATCATCAATGGTTTTTTTTGGCCATCATTTCTTAATTGTTCCTTTTAATTTTATTATGCAGTGGTTTTAGGTATACATCTTAGTGGCCCGTTTATATTTAATAAAATTTTTATTTTCTGTACAGTCTACTCTGTTATTTCCCTCCTTTTTAGCTTAAAATATGAAATCTATTTTGGGTGTTTTTTATTCTTTCTCTCTCTGGTTTTACTTGTTGCCTTTTTTCTCTGGCATGTCAGGGCATTTATTTTTGCATTTGTGTTTGGGTATCAAAAATAAAACTTTTAAATTCTGTCCAGTTGACTTTTACTGTCAGCTTTATCAGTTGAAGCTTTGGTTTTCACTGATATGTAGTGAGAGTAATATTCATATGTATTTCCAGCTTTCTCCTTTTCCCTATGCCCTACTTGCTGAACAAGAAATTGTCTTTGCTCAACCTACATTCTCCCCATCCTATGATTTTTTCAGTCAGTTTTAGGCTTTGGGGGATGTAGGAAAGGGAGAAGGGCTGAAGAGAGATGGAGGAAAGAGGGACAGAGAAGGAGAGAGATACCACAGACTGAGCTGATGGTGAAGAAAAGTGGGACTTGAGAATCAAAAAAGAGAAGAAAGGCATTGCGGGGAATGTAGATATAGAACATAAATTGGATCACCTTTATAGTTTCTTCAGAGGTCTATGACAAGTGGACTTTTTAATTGGTATTGAATTGCCTGGCCTTTTCTTTTAATATATTACCATGTTGAGACCAGTTCACATTTGATTATTATTTGAGTTATATCTAAATGTCAACTCACTAAATTGTATATTTTTGTTTATGTTTAAGCAAATAAGAGAACCACCATTACCCTCTATCTGTCATGGATCAGTTGACCTAAGTCCTCTCTCAACTCCCTCTGAAATCTCCCTTCCATCACTCTCCTTTTCAAGGCTACTGCTGCTATCCTAGTTCATATCTTTTACCTAGAGAGTAGCCACTTCAGTGGCATCCCTTCCTTAAATCTGATTCTCTTTTTCAACTATACACTCTGCTACAGAGTCAATGTCCTAAAATGTTTAGAATCCTTTGACTTAATTTTGCATGGCCCAGGGACCACCTATCTTTTGGCTCTTGAACCTTGCTAATCTTATTCCCTCTGCTCTCCTTCATCACTCAGCCCTCAGCACACAGAATGACTTACAGGACCCCATGTACCATACATTACCATGCTGCTGTAAATTTGTTCATACTATTCTCTCTGCATAGAATGTCCTTTCACACTGTGTGCAGTTGTTCCTCCATCTCTTAGTGCTTAAGAACCATTTCACAACTCAACACCCCTCTGATGCTCCCGGTGATTTAGCACTTCCCCCTTCTACTGAGCATTTTCAAACCCCTGTTAGAATAGCCCTGTTACTCATCTCTGTGTCCTCCACTGAGCTGGAATGTGTTGGGGATTTTGTGGAAGTTCAGGAAATAGTGGTTAACTTGTGGCCTCTGAAGTTAGGCAGCTTGAATTCTAATCCCAGCTGTCCCATTCTCTTACCTTGAGACTCTGGGCACATTACCTAATCTTCTAAACTTTGACTTCTGTAAAACAAGGATCACAATATTACTACTTTATAGATGTTTTATGAGGAATGAATGATATAGAGTATAAAAGCACTTAACACATTTCCTGACCCATTAAAACTACTTAACTAGTGTTAGCCATTTTCATTTTCTTTGAATTCTCAGAGCCCGGCACAGAGCCTGACACATAGCAGATGCTCAGAAACGTATCCTAAGTAATCTCACCTATAAGAGTAACCTAATGAAAAAATAAACTAACATGCTAAATAGAATCAGAATCATACAAACATGGAACAGACTGATAGCGACCAAAGGGGAGTGGGGAAGGGGATAATGGTAGAAAGAAGGGGAAGGGACTAAGCAAAGAATGTGTATGAATGACCCATGGACATGGACAGCAGTGTGGAGATTGACTATGGGAGTGGGGAGTGGGCTGGGGAAGAGGGCAAAGGGGGAAAAACTGGGACAGCTGTAATAGAATAATAATTAAACAATAAAAAAATATATATATTATTGAATCTTTCCAAATGGCTTTTAGCTTTATTTCCAATGCATTATAATTATTTGGAGGTACCATACCCTGCTTTTAAAAGAATATATTTTATTGATTATACTATTACAGTTGTCCCAATTTCCCCTACCTTGCCCCTTTCCACCCAGGATCCTCCACTCCCGTGGGCAATCCTCACACCATTGTTGATGTCCACAGGTCATGTATATAGATTCTTTGGCTACTCCATTTCCTATACTGTACTTGACATCCCCATGGCTGTTCTGTAACTACCTATTTGTACTTCTTAATCCCCTCACCTCTTCACCCATTACCCCATAACCTCTCTGATCTGGAAATCATCAAAATGCTGTCTGTATCCATGATTCTGTCTCTCTTCTTGTTTGCTAAGTTTGTTTCTTAGATTCAATTGTTGATAGATATGTATTTATTGCCATTTTATTGTTCATACTTTTGATCTTCTTTTTCTTAAATAAATCCCTTTAACATTTCATATAATAATGATTTGTGATGATGAATTCCTTTCATTTTTTTCTGATGTGAGAAGGTCTTTATCCACCCTTTGATTCTTAATGACAGCTTTGCTGGGTAGAGCAACCTTAGCTGTATCTCCCTCTTTTTTATGACTTTGAATATTTCTTGCCAATCCCTTCTAGTTTTGCAAAGTTCCTTTTGAGAAATCAGCTGACAGTCTTATAGGAACTCCCCTGCAGGTAACTAACTTCTTTTCTCTTGGTGCTTTTCAGATTCTGTCTTTATCTTTAACCTCTGATATTCAATTATGATGTATCTTGGAGTGGGCCTTTTTACATGCATCTTGTTTGGGACTCTCTTTGCTTCCTGGACTTGCATGTCTATTTCCCTCACCAAATTAGGGAAGTTTTCTTTCACTATTTTTCAAATAGATTTCCAATTTCTTGCTTTTTTTCTTCTCCTTCTGGTACCCCTAAGATGCAAATATTGGAATGCTTTAAGTTGTCCCAGAGGCTGCTTACACTGTCCTGTTTTTTTTTGTTTTTTTTGTTTTTTTTTTGTATTCTTTTTTCATCTTGTTCTGTTCAGGTGTTTTTTGCTTCCTTATGTTTCAGATCATTGATTTGATTCTCAGCTTCATCCACTACACTGTTGTTCAAGTACAGTTTTCTGTCTTTTACTCCAATCCCATTCCACCCCCCAATGCTCCCCACCTCCCTCCCATTTCCACCCCCTTAGTTTTTGTCCATGTGTTCTTTATATTTATTCCTGTGACCACTTCCCCTTTTCCCCTGAAATTCCCTCCCCTCTTCCCTCTGGTTACTGTCAGCGTGTTTTCTATTTCAATGTCTCTAGTTATATTTTACTTGCTTGTTTTGTTGATTAGGTATTACTTAAAGGTGAGATCATATGGTATTTGTCTTTTACTGCCTGGCTTATTTCACTCAGCATAATGCTTTCCAGTTCTATCCATGCTGTTGCATAAGGTAGGAGCTCCTTCTTTCTTTCTGATGCATAGAATTCCATTGTGTACATGTATCATAGTTTTTTGATCCATTCATTTACTGATGGGCACCTAGGTTGCTTCCAGCACTTGGCTATTGTAAATTGTGCTGCTATGAACATTGGGGTGCATAGGTTCTTTTGGATTGGTGTTTCAGGATTCTTAGGGTATAATCCCAGCAGTGGAATTGCTGGGTCAAAAGGCAGTTCCATTTTTAATTTTCTGAGGAAATTCCATACTGTTTTCCACAGTGGCTGCACCAGTCTGCATTCCCACCAGCAATTTACTAGGGTTCCTTTTTCTGCACAACATCACCAGCACTTGTTTGTTGATTTGTTTATGATGACCACTCTGACTGGTGTGAAGTGGTATCTCATTTTACTTTTCATTTATATCTCTCTGATGGCTAGTGATGCTGGGCATCCTTTCATATGTCTCTGGACCCTCTCTATGCCTTCCTTGGAGAAGTATCTGTTCAGGTCCTTTGCCCATTTAAAAAAGTTTTATTTATTTCTAGATAGAGGAGGAGGGGAGAGAAACATCAATGTGTGGTTGATGTGCCCCACACTGGGGACCTGGCCCTTAACCCAGGCATGTGTCCCAACCAGGAATTGAATTGGCGACCCTTTGGTTCACAGGCCAGTGCTCAATCCACTGAGCCACACCAGCCAGGGCCCTCTGCCCATTTTTTAATTGGATGGTTTGTCCTTCTGGAGTGGAGTCATGTGAGTTCTTTATATTTTTTGGAGATCAAACCCTCGTCCAAGGTATCACTTGCAAAAATATTTTCCCATATGGTTGGTACCCTTTTCATTTTGCTGATGTTTTATTTAGCCATGCAGAAGCTTTTTATTTTGATGAAGTCCCACTTGTTTATTCTTTCCTTTATGTCCCTTGCTCTAGGGGACATATCTGTGAAAATGTTGGTGGGTGCAATATCTGAGATTTTCTTCCCTATGTTCTCCTCTAGGACTTTTATGGTGTCATGAGTTATATTTAAGTCTTTTATCCATCTTTGAGTTTATTTAACATAAAGGTCATTTCACCTAAGCTCCTTTTTCTCTTGACGCTTTCAGGTAGAATCCAGCTGTTTAACATACATACTATCTCAAAATAATGGCATGAAGTTGTTTTTTACCTTAGTTCTCATGTTATTTTCTGTGAACACATGTATAATAGTTGGTAAACTTCATATATGTATATTTTTTACCAAATATTTTTCCCTTATATTTTACATTGTAGGTGTCTTTTATATCTTTAATATCGAATATTTGGATATTTAGTTTTCTGTATTCAGTTTGTGAAGCTCCATGATTAGTAATGTGAGTTCTATTGGATAGGGTGACCTCTTTGTTCTAGTCCTAATTAGTTTTCCAAGAAGTCTGATTTTAAGCAGTGGATCTGGACTTCTTCTTTTAGTAATATCAAGTGTTTTTTAATTACATTGCTCAATAGATTCCATAAGGATGTAAAAAGACTATTTTAGATGTGGTTTTGACAGTATTTTTAAGCTTCTAGCTTTGCATCCTACACTGACTTATATATTATTCAGTATTTTTATACATTCATTTTCTCTCTAAAGCTCTGTGATATATACATCAGTTTCTTAATCCTTTAAATGCTGTTGCAGTGTTCTGTGGTTAGCAAATGCTGATTTTCTAATTTTGGTTTAAAGGTTATGCAGCAGATATAGTTTAAGTGGTTTGCACCAGCTATATGGTTAATTAGTGATAAAGCTAAAAGACGACTATTCAAGCATTGTAGTGACATCTTTTCTCATTTTATGCACTACAAAATTAGATCTTAAGCAGATAAGTAAAAATAAATTCATCGAATGCTTATGCTGTCCATATAGGTGCATTTCATCTTAAACCATAGATTTAGTTATGAAAATTTGAGCATAAATTATAAATAGATTTATGATGCTAATGTATTTGTGATGCAAAAAATTACTTGGAAGTCATCTTTGTATAACTTGTATTTGTTGCCATGCATTTATTCAACTTACCTTTTGACCATCTCTTATGTCCAACAAGTGAATGAGATTCAAATTTGTATAAATTGAATTTTCTTAAAATAAGATATGCATATTTAAAGACAGAATCCATAGCAACATAAATTTATCAAAAAAGAGAAGTGAGAGAAAAAATGAGGATTTGGAGTAAGATTATAACTTGAGTATTGATATTTAGACAAACCTCGTCACCTTCACAATCCCAATTAAAATGACTGCAAAATTTTAAAATATGGAGAAACAATATTAGTTAGTGTTGGAGTCCAGGAGTTCCATTTGCATGCTGCAAACTTTGAAGAATTTCCACTAGATACAGTGCAGATGGGATTATATTGAAGAAGTATACCAAAACCAATTTTCAATTTCACTTCTTAAGAAAGTGACAAGAATTGAGTTTGGGGTTAGCATAAACTGCGGAGGCTTCCACTTGGCTTACTTTCACAGCTAAAGATGGATTAACAGTGTTACTAGGAAGTCCAGGATCAGTCACACTGAGAGAAAAGCAGGCCCTGCATTAAGGTATTTCTCTGATGTGACAGGCATGCACATAAAGGAATGGCTACACATGTTCTGTTTCTGGAGTGGCAGTCAGATCAATTTGTAAAATGCTTACATGGAAAAATTTGAAGTTTTTATTGTAGGGAACTATCCATGGCCGCAGCTCCCCCTCCCCCACTTCTCTTAACATGCTGTATGTGAATTTCTAACAGTTCACACTGAGAGGAGAAATCAAAACATTAGAATAGATGGTGAAGGAAGGGAAGAGAACTTACTCTATTGTGAGGAAAACACCAGCCTGGATAGGTTGCTCTTTGTTGAAGAATGAACAAAGAAACCCAACATAAAGTTTCTGAAAAGACTGCAGCATAAATGGAGAACATAATATTTAAGAGGCAGAGGAAGAAAAAAGCCATTTACTTCAAAAATATGTTTTCTATAGGAAAACAAATGTTTTAAAAAATATTTATTTTTAGAGAAACAGGAAGGAATGGAGGAAGAGAAGGAGAAAAATATTGATGTGGGAAAGAAACATTGGTTGGTTGCCTCTCACACACCTGGACTGGGGACTGAACCTGCAATGCACGCATGTGCCCTGACTAGGAATTGAACTGGCAACCTTTTGCTTTGTAGGATGACATCCAACCAAGTGAGTCACACCCATCTATCAGAGCAAAATGAATATTTCTGTTAAGTTTGCTTTGTGCTTTCTATTGAGTGCAAGGAAGTAACAAAACAAAGTAAGCAGTTAAAGCAGACTCTGAAGTGAAGGCTGGAAGGAGAAAATGTAGCAAGAGAATACATTTAAAATATTGCTGAGGTTTTTCACACAGGAAGCAAGTGGAAGAAGATGGTGCTCACCAACTTTTTACCTGTACCTACTCATTTATCTCAGGATCAGCTTGACACTGAAGAAAAGGCAAGATCCCAGAGATCATGACAGACCTCACTGTTCTCCTTCCAAAAAGAACCTCCCTCATACAGGTACTGGACCTCGGTTATTAGAGGATTTTGGAGATGGAGGTACTTTTCCCGAGATCATGTGGCCCACTAGAATGTGGGACGAAAAGAAACAATGTCGAATGTACTGGCTATTCAGGTAGATGCTGGAGGAAAAATTAAATACAACTGCTTGACAAAGACAGTCAAAAGACAAGGTCATTTACAGCAAGTACAATGACCTGTTTCCCAAGGAAGGCATGAATGCAGATAACCCAGACCTGATGAAGAAGCTGTTAAAGAGATAACAGAAAAGGCAAGGGTAGCCTTAGAAAAATCTGTATCACAGAATGTTGCTGTGGCCATGCCTGTTTGAGCAGCAGATAAACTGGCTCCTGCTCAGTATATCCAATACTCATTATTTCAACAACAGGAAATGGCTTTCAACTCTGGAGTAAAACAGGGTTATTCAGATGGTGGAAATGCAGAAAGATCTTATGGAATCTTCAAGGTTCAAGATTAATAAGAAATTTCCTTGGGTACCATTTCTCCTTCACTTATCATTCATTCTCCTAGCCAAAAGATGACTGTGAAGAAACAAACAAACAAACAAAAGGAAAATTCCTCCTTATATTTCAAACTGAAAAATTGCAAAGGGTTATACAATTCCATTAGACAAACACTGGGCTGCTGATAGGAGTGTAGACAGCTCACATAAATAAAAATTTTGCCAAGACGGCTGAAGCCCTCCACAATGCTGATCAGAAGGCTCATGAAGCTGTGAAGATGTGTGCTCAAGTAGAGAGAAAGATGGCTCAAAAAGAAAAGGAAAAACAAGAAGAGAAACTTAAAAGAAATGGCCCAGAAAGCCAGGGAGAGAAGAGCTGGGATCAAAACCTATGTGGAAAAAGAGAATGGGAGGCATGTGAGAGGGATGAAATCTGGCATGATAGGCAAGAAGGGATAGGGCTACTCCTGATAAGAGGTTGCAACTGCAGAGGAATGAAAATCGAGATATCAGTGAGTTCATTGCTCTTGGTGTGCCCAATCCTTGGACTTCCAATGAAGTTCAATATGACCAAAGGCTGTTCAAACAAGCCAAGTATGGACAGTGGTTTTGCAGGTGGCAAAGATGAAATTTACAATGTTTATGATGAAGCCTGGAGAAACAGTAACAAGGTAGCCTAGAATATTTATAGGCCCAGTAAAAATCTGGACAAAGACATACTTGGTGATGATCTAGAAGCCAGAATAAAGATCAACAGATTTGTTCCCAGTAAGGAGTTTTCTGGTTCAGATCACAGGCAAGGAGGTCAAGAAGGAGATAGTTCAGTTTGAGGAAGATCCTTGTGGTTTGGACAAGGTTTTAGAAGCCAACATCAGAGTGGCTTTGTCTAAAAGACCCTCAGATAGCAGCCACCCCAAAGAACATCAGCATGAATGCAAGAAGAGGAGGAAGGAGTAGATATACCACTTTTCAAAGTGAATGGACTATTATATATGACCCTAATGATGCAAATAATATGGGTGAACACTTTATAAATGGGCCATATAAAAACCAAATCTGGGTGTCAGACCCCAGCACTATTTTTTATTATGGGAGAAAGGGGAGATGGAAAATCTACTTTGAACTATTTAGTTTTTTTTTTTTAAGTGGGCTGTGTTTGTGCTTCTATTACCTTTTGGCATTTATAGAACATAGTGCCTCACTTAAGAAACTAAGACCAGTTCCTTTTGTTTGATGTTAGTATTTTGAGTTTAATATTTTGTATAAGACTGAGAAAAGTTATCCCAACCACAGTGAATAGAAGGATGTTCACATATTGGAACTTTCCTGCCAAATGATGTTGCCTCTACTGTGCTCTGTTTTAATTTGGAGTAGGAAAAAGAACCACTTGCTTGGTGCACCTGTTTGTTTCAAATAAAAACATTTAGATAAAAAAATATTGCTGGATGAGACTGTAGGTCAAAGGCAAAGGGAGCGTGCTGAAGAAGGCAGAAATGTGAGGAAACTTAAAAAATGCATTATATGTAGTAAAGAAAAAATTGAAACTGGAGAAAGTGGCATGAGTGATGGAAAAGGTAAATTTAAGAAATTCCCCCAAAATACAGAGGAAAAAGTTAGATATTTGAGCAGCGAGACAGCTATCAAAAGGTTGGACAGAGGGTGGTGTTCTTATATACAGACAATTGTTCCTAAAGAGTTAGAAATTAGGTTAAAAACAACTGAATCAACTAAGCATACCATAAGAACATAATAAAAACAAAACTGATTTTCTCCACTATAAAAAGACAGATCTGCAGATGGAATGCTTAATTATGTACCGGCGAAAATAACAAAAGGTGAATGATTAGCTGTATTGCTGCAATTTTATGTTAATTTCAAGGATAAAACAAAGACATCACCATGCATTCTGACAGAAAAAGTAATTTGACCCCAAAGAAGGAGGAGTTGACATCATATTGTCTGCATTATTAAATGTCAGAAAACAATGAAGCAGTATCTATTGCTTTTAGGAAAAAATGTTTGTGACCCAGAAATTCTAGACTTAGCTAAAGTGTTATTCATTAGTGAAAGCAGCAGAAAGATGTTCTCAGATATATAGTTCCTCACAAACATGCCATGCCCATACTTCTCCTGAGAAAAATGCTTTGAGGATGTACTCCAGCCAATTATAAAGCAAACTAAACAGTTCAGCCATGGGGAAGTCATGAAATAAAAGGATTAATGATAAGCAATGGAAACAAACTTAAAAGTAACTATGAAATAAACTTTAAATTTAAAGTTCAAAACAGAATGTAAACATTTGAAATATTTATGGGAAGACAAAATAATAATACAATGAATCCCAAATGCAAGATAGGGATATAAAAAGGAAAAGTATATTACTTTTCTCTATTTAGGTAAGTTTCCGTATGTATTACCTTTTAGCATTAATACTTGAACTGACAATTCTTTAAAAATGAAAAACAGCAAGAGAGAAAAGTTTATCTTTTTTTCAAAGATTGTTTCTTTTGAGAGAGAGCAAAAGGGAGGGAGAAAGAGAGGGAGAGAAACATCAGTGTGTGGTTGCCTCTTTGTGCCTCCACCAGGAATCTAGCCCACAACCCAGGCATGTGCCCCAGTCAGGAATGGAACTGGTGACTGTTTGGTTTGCAGGCTGGTGCTCAATCTGCTGAGCTACCAGCCAGGGCAAAAAGTTTATGTTTATATTAACTTTTTCTGTAAATGTTCTTTAACTCTACTTAATAAGCATATATACTTTGTATGTTTAACTATGTTTTTTAAAAATGATTTTAAATAAAACTATATCAGAATATGAACATTGTATATAGACTGGTGATGGAATTTTGTGTTATGTTAATCTTCAGTATATATGGGTGTGAAAGCATATGCATTTTTAAAAGTATATATAATTTGGTATAGCTAAATAATCACAATCACATTAGGAAAGATTAACAAAATAGGGGGTACTAGGTGGCAGAAATACTCTGTACTTATTTCTGTTCCTATTTTAGTATCTTTGTAATGCACATGCATTACTGTTACACTGGTAAATTAAACTTCATTAAAATAAAATTCCTAAGATACAGCAGAGTTACAGGCAAATTTATGGCATTAAATGCTTTATTCTTCCCCCATCCCAAATAAAAACAAACTAAGCATTTAACTTAAGGCATTAGAAAAAGCATACACACTAAAAGACATCTGAGAACTGAAGGAAAAAAATCATAAACTCAAAAGCATCATTTTATAAATCAGTAAACAGAATAGATTTGAACAAATCTAAGAGTTTATTCTTTAAAACAAACAGAATTAAACTCATAGCTTGTTGCTAAGGAAAGCAAACAAAAATACACAAAATTATATATTCAAATCACAAATTCAGAGACAGTAAAATGTATAGCTTATGCTAATATGAAGTGAATATTAAATATTAATTAACAAAATGGATTAAAACAATGCTGATATTGGCCAATAATATTAGAGAAAGTGCCAAAGAGCTATTCCTACTGTTAAAGTGATTGTCTCTAAGTTGTAGGATTATAGACTATTTCTCTACTTTGTGCTCTTTAGTAGTCTCAAAAAATCTACAATAAGCAAGTACTAATTTTTATGACAGATATGAATAAAACCAACTGAAAACACCAGGATCCCTCAGCTCCTAAAACAAAGTAGGCAGCTTGTTCCTTTTTAGCTTTAAAGGTAGAATTAGCTGCTTTTCTAAAATTTAAGTCAAGCAAACTATTGATGTGCAGTGAAAAGACTGCCAAGGTTCAGAGAGCCAGTTAATGGGCTTAAGAGGCCTTGTGACTCCACAATGACTGATGGCCCAGGGACCACTAACAGCAAATTGAATTTCTAGATCAATGGCTGCCTTCATGGTCCTCTGATACCTCCAGAACAGGAGAGTAGAAACACCAAGTACCACACAAAGTACTTTCTTCATATAAAAAGGCAATCTTATTTTTGGAAATGCAAATTACTTTAATTATGTGTATATCCTCTTTATCTTGTTGAAAGTGTTCTTACAAATGCAACCATAGGGCACACCCATTTTTAAAATTCCCACTTGGTAATGTCACTTTTCTTAGGACCAGATAAATGACATTTTTTTCTCCAGGGATCTTATGTAGTTAGAAAGGTAAATGAAACAGGATATTAGAGTATGATGAGTGGAGATATGTACAAAATATAAGGGCATTGTAACAGTGAGAGTGTGACTGAGGTAGCATTTCCTAAGTTTATGTTCCCAAAGAACTTGAGCTCATTGAATAGTACCTCACATTAAACACATTAATCTAAAAGTAACTTTGAGAAATAACATTTGGGTGTTTGTGGCTCACATTACCATATCAAAGGACATACAAGATCCTGAGATTTAAAAAACATCTGTGGAACTTTGTACAACTCAGTATTGCCTCAAAATATGTGTCCTTGGAAACTTCTTTTCTGCAAACCTTTATAAAAAGCTTAGGGCTCCTATGAATTGAGGGACACACTTTGAGCAATGTCTATTGAAAGTGTACATTAAATGGAAAAAACCTTTAATTCAGAACATTTACTTAGTTTTTGAAGGTTTTTGTCTGTCTTGAAAGAAAAGAACCAAATCACATCTTTAACATTGTATCAACTTCTTTTGCTGTATTAAAGGGAAGTGAAGCACTCCAGCTAGAAAGTCTTCTCAAAAGACTAGATTCTAAACAGAGAGGACAATGTATGATATACTCAGTGTTATTTATAGGGAATATGAACTGTGAAGTTCCTGGTAGGGCTTGACCTTATTTATTTATTTTATTATGGGCGACATCTAATATAGGTGGCCTTTAATTGTTGCCTTGCCTTTTGAATTAAAGAAGGGTGCTAGAAATACGATGGTTTATTTTTCTATTCTCTTCCTAATATTTGCCCCATTTCAAATATTGTCATTAACTCCCAGGTGTTAATGAAGTCTGTTACTCATTCATGTTAATTAAATAAATCTTTGCTGACTGTCTGCTCTGTTTCAGGCATTACTCTTACATTGGGTATATATGTACAGTGTGAATGAGATTGACAATATTGTAAACTTAAAATATAGTGGGGAAGATAACAAATGAACATATAAATTAACAACACAATCTTAAACAGTGCTAGGTGCTATGATTAAATCAAAACAATAAGCCAAGGATTTTTTTCCTCTCAGGTGAGAGGAACACTATAGATTGCTGGCCAGGGAGGGATTCTCTGTGGAGGAGAATTTTGAGGTAAGAACCAAGTGGTAAAGAGCCAGTTGATTTTTCTGGATCCAGATAAAAGGGCACAAAGGAAACTAGAGATGTCTGAAGTATTCTGGGCCTATCTTCATTTATTCATTTTTTTGAAAGTAAAAGAGATTTTCTATTTTAAAAATGGCATGTCTCAGCCAATAATGGGACTTCTGGATTTAGGTGTGTGCTTTGGCTAGTAAAGTTAAATTTTGTAGCTCAAATATTTTCCTTAAAATGTGGATTCATTTTAATTTTTCAGAAAGGATGGCTGTTTGACAAGTGGAGAGCTGAAGCTCTTCTCTGTTTCTGTCCTGTCGATCGATGCTTTTGAAACGCTTCTGGAGAACAGTATTTCTAAATGGCACATATTTGGGAGTTCAGTTCAGATTCAAAACTCATCTCCTGCCCTGGCTGGTGTGGCTCAGTTGATTGAGCACGGGCCTGCAAACCAAATGGTTGCTAGCTCGATACCCAGTCAGGGCACATGCCTGGATTGTAGGCCAGGTTCCCAGTAGAGGGCAGACAAGAGGCAGCCACACATTGATGTTTCCCTCTCGCTTTCTCCTTCTGTTCCCCTCTCTAAAAATAAATAAAATCTTTTAAGAAACCCTCATCTTTTTAGTGCTGTTCTAAGATTGAACTGGTTTGGCCCCCATCATTCTAAGCTCCTCTACAGACTTCCTTGGCATATTATGACTATTAGCTGACTAATTTTAATCTAAGTCAATTTCCTTTTAGATTAAATGCCAGTGCTTATTTATCTGTAGAAATAAGAAACTACAAATTAAACAGCTACTGAATTTATGAATTTAACAACAATCCACATGGATTATAGAATTCCTATAACAAATATATTTAGAGAATAAACAGAACAAATCACCTAGCTCACGTTCAAAATTCAACATTCCTTGCTTTCTTTTAAAAGATGAGTAGGACAGTAATTTTATTCACCAACTGCTCAGAAACCTAGGCTGCAGAGAACGGCAATTTGGATTAGCAAACGTTATACCCAATGGAATTCTTTTTTACTGATTATGCTGGCACAGTCTGGCTAGGAGGAAAAATGCTGATAAAATGAAGGGAAGATCCCCTTACCCTTCTTCCCATCCCCACTGTACCAGACAGAAGCACAGAAGTCTTCTGAAGATGTTCTGAGCAAAACATCCTGTCCTGTTTTTTTCTGCACCAGTGGGTTTGCTGAACACCTCCTTCACCTGGGACACAGGCAGAATTCAAAGCAAGTCTATGTTGTCACTCCAAATACATCCTTGACCTGGGGCACAGGAAGAGTTCAAAGCACGTCTTACAATGTCAACCCAGAGAGACAATGTCTCTCCATTTTTTTTAGAAGATTTCTGACTGCCCTCTCTGCTTAAACATTGTAGAGAAGACTAGTGTTCTTATGCAAGGTGGCTAAGGTGTGGTAGAGTGGCTGATCTTTGACAGTGGCAATCTCTTGAATTGTATGCAGGGCCAGGCCTGGGTGGGCATACTGGCAAAGGCTTTTGGGAACCCCATAAGGAAGGAAATAGGGAGTGTCAGTTTCCATGACAACTCTCTAGTGGGATCTTTTTCAGAGCATCCCGGGCCTGCCAGGCAGAAGTATAAGTCAGGACTGCTGTGAAGCCCACAAACATGTTGGGAAAGTACTCCAAAAGGGGTTCGATGACTTGGTAACTGCTAGTGAAGCAATGCCTGTGGATCTTGTAGTCAGGGGGCACATTTTTTTTCATGATGTCCAGCAGATCTTTGTCAGCTTCTCAGCAGTGGATCACCAGTGGTTTCTTTAGAGACACAGCCAGCTGTAGCTGTCTCTTAAATATCTTGTGCTGCTGTGGGATAGGTGTACTGCACTTATAAGAGTAATCCAAGCCTATTTCTCCAAAAGCTACAGCTTTGGGATGCTGTAAGGCTTTCAAAATATTTCTTTCTTGATATTCATTGTAGTAATGTGCAAAATGGGGGTGACAACCAAAGGCTCCCCAAACCATATCCTTTTTCAACAGCTTTTCCCATAAACCATCCTTCATTGTGTGATGATCACAGAAATTAGAGATGCAGCCCTGAAATTCCTTAGGGAAGGAACAGCTATACATTTTTCTAAACTTGGTAAAGGTCCCTTTGAAAGACAACTTGGAATAGAGCATGTCCAAGTGACAATGGGTATCAATGAAACCCTCCTTCAGGCTTTGTTCCCAGTGGCTCCTTGGTAGGGAATTAGATGCATATCCTTCCCAAGAATGTGATGTTGTCTCCTCTTGGAATGTTCTTTTCTCCCTCTCCATGGCTTCTGAACTTCTGGGAAAATGAAGTGAACAAGAGTTCTGGGAAAGATGTTCGTCTGCTGCCTTCAGATCTCTGGACCAGTTTTCAGAGTGCACTGTAGAGCTGGAGGAATAATTACTCAAGAAGCTCCAGCTGCTCTTCCCAGCCTCGGATGTATTGTTGTTGCTACTGCCCATGGAGAGATAGTGAAAAGGCATAGGACAGTTGGTCCAGTAGCTGACACTGTCATGTAAAGGACCACTCTACAAAGGAGGCTGGTACATGACATGGTCAGTGGTGAAGGATGAAGGCTTAAAAATTCTTGGGAGACTCAGTGAGTCTGGCCCCTCCTGAGAGAATCTGAATGCAGAAACCTTATCCACATTAGAGCAGTCATTTCCTAGAGAGGGGTGCTTAATCACCACACCCCTTTCTTCATGCTTTTGAGTTTCTGAATAAGAGTCACATTTGCCTAGAAATTTTAGGGCAGGAGAGCCTTTTTCAAAAATGACTGCGTTTGAGTCATCAAGTGGCTTCTCACTGAGTTTCTCCTGAGGATCTACAAGTATTTTTCCATCATAGAAGTTACTGATATTTGGCAGAACCTTTTCCTTCACCATGACCTCTGGGGCTGACACTTTTTTTTTCTGGGTAACAGAGTAGGTGACAGCACTAGCTGGTCTTTCTCCAGGATTGGGATGCTCACTAGCACTCGGTTTTGTAGTAGCAGCAGCCATCCCCTTTCCTTTCAGCATTGACATCGCCAAGGTGCTATGGATAGCTAACCCATAGTTCATTGACGAGCTTCGATCTCTTTCTTTCTACCTTTATTTCTCTGGACCTTGTTTGTTTCCTCACTGTTACCATTTTGAGCCTCAGCTTTGGCTACAAATTCAGAGTTCATGGAATTACGGGAACTGTATTTGGAATTAATTTGTAAGCTGTACTCATCCTTTAGAGATGCCATATCCAGAAATGGGTTGGTGGAGTGTGTAGGGGACAGCACAGAAAGGATTTCAAAGACAAAGGAATCTGGAGTGCTCTGAATCAGGCAGTCTTTGGGTGCTGCTTCATCCGCACCTGGGCCTGAGGAATTGGAGGCAGATGAATTTCCCTGGTGGGATAACCCCCTGGAAAATCTTTGGGCTTTCACACACTCAGGGATGCTGGCCTCTCCTGAATGTGACTCAGAGCTATGAGGTGGCTGGCTACAGAGGGCCATATCACTGGGCTCCTAGAGGCATTTGTGTTTGCCTGGGGACCCTACCTCTGTGCCGCTGCTCCTGTGGTGCTTGACCTTGTGCTGCTCCGATGGCCTATGGATTGGCCCCCTTTCTTTCACTTGCCTGTCATAGTTCTCAGTTTTCCAAAGATGTCAAAGGCCTTGCACTGAGTTTCTGATTCAGTGCTTTCGAAAAGTTGCAAGGTTGGAAGATTTACTGAAGGCTTGGTTTGGCGTCCAAGCCTACAGTGTACTTCCGATATTACTAAGCATTTTTTTGTCCAAAGCTATTCCGGGATATTGGAGTACTTCCGAGTACTAAGGTATTTCCGGATGGGTGGGGGTGGGATTATAAAGCTTTTCCATGTGGTTTGTAATAGAAAGTCTTTGTGAGATTTCAAAGCTCTTTGAAAGACTGCAAGGTAGTCTAAAGACCATCCACCCTTGAGCTGGACATCTAGCATAAAAGCCACGGAAGTTGTGTGGGAGGGCAGAGCCAAATCCAGTTCCAGAGAAGTGGGAGGGTGCGGAGCGCAGCTCGCCCTATCCACTAGTCCTCTCTACCAGAAGCACTTCCTTCAACCGAATGGGGTTGTAGGTAGGGGTGG
>PVKM010010384.1:17527-35122 GCA_004027735.1 Carollia perspicillata
TGAAGTACTTCCTTCAACCGAATGGGTTTGTAAGTAGGGGTTGCTATCCAGGCAGCAGGAGGGCGGAGGGTAGGGGGCAGGGCCAGAGGGCTGGGGGTGGGTGGAAGGTGGAGGAAGGAGGGTTGGGGGGCAGTTTGGGTGGGGGGGGATGGGGGATGTGGGGTGGCGGGGTTGGATGGGCAGAGGGCTGATGGGTTGGGGGGCAGGGTTTGGGCTGAGGGCAGGGGACTTGGGATGTAGAGCAGGGAAGGGAGAGATGCAGGGAGGAGCAGCGCACAAGCAGCCTTTGCAACTTTCCGACCTCATCTCAAGTCAGGCTACTCTTGGAGCTGCCACCATTGTTTGTCTTTTGTTTCTTTTTCCCCATCTTGTTTTCTAAAACTGTATTTACAGTTTTTTAAACAATTTAAATATACATGCTTTCAAAAACAGTTATTGTAGTATGATACCGTTTTCAGTCCTGTGGTTTTTTTCACTCAATATTTCTACATATCCTAAACATTTTTATTATTGCCACATAGTTTTTAAAAAAACATCACTCTAGTGTCTTCATCATAATCCAGGAGTATGTAGATGAGCCATAATTCACCAAATTATTTTGCATAACTCTTTTAAGTTCTTTCACTTTAGATTTTTCTCTAATGAAAGAAAATGCTGCAAAGTACATCTTTGCACATGTTTCTCCATATTTTGGGTGTTTTGGCCAGAAATGGAGTTATGAGAAGTATAGGAAAGTTAAAATGTCTCCTCATAGCACCACTTTGCCCATGAACTATTGTAGTAATTTAGCATCCCATCCATGATGAATAATCCTGTGAGGTCCATTTAATAAGAGAAACAAACAAAACCAGTGACTCACTGTTATTTTAACTTGCACTAACCCAATAATTTCTTAGAGTGAGTACTCTCCTTTTATTTATGGACATGCTCCTGAATTTTAAGTTCTTTTTCATGCCTTTTTTAGGGTGTTTTAAAAGCTAATTTTTAAAATAATAAAATGAATTAAACTTGCCATATTTCTAAAATTTTATTAGTATTTTTAATGAACAGAAATTCAACTAAATAAACTAAAAGATCTAGTTGCCTTTATTGAATGAGTCATGAATTGGGCAGCATCCCACCTACTAAATAGGCACTCTAAGAAGTACAAGATAGAAGGTTTTTATAGGCAGAAACTAAGCAGGACAAAGTTATTATATTAAAAAAAAGGATTGTTTCAAGACAAGGTGACCTGCCTTTGGAGAAGGGTGTCAAGAGTCTAATTAGGCATGTTATCTCACTGGTGTTAGTCAGAAAATTCTATACTGATTGGTTTAAGGTCACCTTCCTGGGAGGGGCAGAAACTGAAATTAAAGCTTGCTGTCTTGGAGGCAGGCGACTCCATGTTGGCTTATTGTTTCTTCTTCTGCTTCACAGAATGTTTATTTTTAGTTTGTTAAAGTTATAACTTGTTTTTTGTAGTCAAATTTTAATTTTTCTTTTATAATTTTCTTTTTTATTTCTAGTCTAGAATAATCATTCTTTCAAGGCTTTGACACATTTATAATTGTTTTTTTGGAGGGTAAAGTGTTGATTTGGTATATTTAAGTTAATAATCCACCTGGTGTTTATCTTGGGTTATAATTTATTTTAGGTGGGGATATTCATTGATCCTTTTCTACCTTAGAACGTTTTTCACTTATTGATATGTGACTTCTCTTTCATCAGGTATTGAATTCTTATATGTAATAGAGTCTGTTTTCAGACCTTCTAGTCTTTTCCACATAGTAGTATGTCTCTTTTTACTCTGGTATAGCACTATTTTAATAATTGAACCATTATATCATAGTAAGCTATAAAGTCTGGGAGAGTTAGGTCTCCTGCATTACCCTTAATTTTCACAATTATCTCTAATAGCCTGACATTTTAATTTTATCAGATGAAATTAGAGTTATTGTTTTTTCAATTTCCCTCCAACATAACAATGAAATATCCATTTGAAATATGGTATTTTAGTCTGCTTATTTGAAATATACATCATTTATCCTATTAGTCAAGTTCTTCTCTATCTCCTAATAAATATTTTTAGAGTTTTATCAGGGTCACAGAGTTTTCATTAGAACTAATTTTAAGTGCTTTGTAATTTTTTATTCTAATGTGAACATGATTTTTCCTCTCACAGTGTTTTAAGCTGGTTATTGCTAGCACATAGGATATTTTTATGCACTTGTGGTTATGCTGAAATCTTTTATTTTTTCTTCATTTTCAACCTTTTCCTATGCTATTATTTACTTTATCTGTTTATAGTGATACTTTTGTCTCTCTATTTCTAATACTTTCACTTCATACCTTCTTATATTGTCCAGAACTCCTAAAAACAATATAAATAAAGATGTTGGTAGGAGCATTTTTTCTACTCCTGATTGTGTAGACAAATGATTTAATTAAGTATAATGCTGAAATTTAGGCTGTTTTAAAGCAGATGCTTTTTAATCTTGTAAAAGAATTACTTATATTTTAAAATGTTGGTGGTAGGAAATGGTATGAGATTATATATTTGCCCTTATTTATTAATTTGTAAATATCTTTACATCTGCAAGGAAAATGCTGCTTTTTGTGTATTTAGGTGGTTTGTAACTGTTATGGACTATCGAATTCTGTTTTCTTGTATTTTAGTTAGAATCATTGCTCTGTAAGTCTTAAGTAGTGAAATTGCTCTGAAGCAGTAGTTTTCCACCTTGGCTTATACATTGTCACCAATGCCTGGGCCCACTCTGAGATATTGTGATTTCATTGTCTGTGTGTGTGCTTGTGTACATGTTTGTGTCTGTGTGTCTGTTCCAAGCATCAGTTTAAAAAGCTCTACAGGTGATTCCAATGTGCATCAGGGTGAGAATTATTGCTCCACAGTTTACATTTTTCTTATGGTAAGTCTATCAGGCATCATAATTCACCTTCATGGCCTTTGGTCATTTTTGGTATCCTGGGGAAGTTACATGAGTATAACACTGTGGTAATTTTCCATATTTTTTTGAACAGTCGAAAGAATCCATTAGTGAATCATTTTAGTTATAGCCTTTGCCAGGGCAATATTTTTGGTAATTTTTTCACTTATATGGTTATTAGTTTATTCATGTGTTTTTTAAAGTATATTTTATTGGTTATGCTATTACAGTTGTTCCACTTTTTTTCTCCTTTTTATCCCCCTCTGCCAATAGGTACTGCCTCTCCCTCCAGCAGTCCATCCCTTAGTTCATGTCCATGGGTCGTACATAGAAGTTCTTTGGCTTCTCCATTTTCCTATACTATTCTTAACCTCCCCCTGTCTATTTTGTACCTACCAATTATGCTTCTTATTTCCTGTACCTTTTCTCCTATTCTCCCTCTTCCCCCCTCCTCTGATAACCCTCCATTTGATCTCCATTCCTGTTCAGTTATTTGCTTAGGTTTTTTTTACATTCAGTTGTTGATAGTTGTGAGTTTGTTGTCATTTTACTGTTCATACCTTTGATTTTTTTCTTAGATAAGTCCCTTTAACATTTCATATAAGGGCTTAGTGATGATGAACTCCTTTAACTTGACCTTATCTGGAAAGCACTTTATCTGCCCTTCCATTCTAAATGATGGCTTTGCTGGCTAGAGTCATCTTGCATGTAGGTCCTTGCCTTTCATGACTTTGAATACTGTATTTTGCCATGTATAAGGTATGCATTTTTGCCCAACTTTTTGAGGGAAAAATAAGGATGTGCATTATACATGGGTAATACAGTACTAATTCTGTACCTACATAAATGTTTTTAATACTTTTATTTATGCTTACATGCTAAAAGTGTAACTTTAGAAAGCAATAACGATATCTGTATGCAAAATAATACCCAGGAATATGATAATCAGTTTTTCCTCTCCACCCTGCACATCCCCTCCCACCCACTTTCCCCTCTCCCTTTGGCTCATGTCCATAGGTCATACATATAAGTTCTTTGGCTTCTATATTTCCTATACTATTCTTAACTTCCCCCTGTTTATTTTCTACCTACCATTTATGCCACCTATTCCCTATACCTTTTCTCCCTTTTTGGGGGCTTTGATCTATTCTTTCATTTGGGCCATTTTTTTTTGTTGTGACTCTCCTGTCCCATAGTAAGGGGTAGAGCCTTAGGTATTCAACAGGGCAGGCATCCCAGGGAGCTGCTGTGTTGTTACACTGTATGTGGGGGAGGGGTCAGAAAGGGAACAGTGCCACTTGTTTAGCTCTCTGTCAGCTTTCAGTCACTTCTACTACTACCCTCAAGCAAATTGGGACCTTCTGGTGCTGATTCCCAGGTGGGTGGGTTTGTGTACACTCTAGGACCCTGTGGGTCTCTCCACCAAACTCTCCTGTGAGGCCAGGAGTTTCTCCAGCCACCTCAACCACCATAGGATTTTTCAGTCAGAGGTTTTGAGGTGCTTTATCCCCTCAGTAGAATCCTGGGTTGGCGGTCTGTCTTGCTCCCCAGTTGTTCCTCCCGGTTTATCTGCATGCAAATGTGGGACAACCCGCTCTGCCTACCACTGCTTGCCTATCCCAGTCCTCCAGCCACTACCTTGCTACAAGTCCTCTCCACCCAGTTGCCTGTCTCCATCCCTCCTACCAGTCTGGATGGATGTATTTTTTAACTCCTTGGTTGTTGAACTTCCATAGAGTTCGATTTTCTGTCAGTTCTGGTTGTTTTTTGTTTTTAAATTTGTTGTTTTCCTTCTTTTGATCATGCAAGGAGGCAAAGTAGCTGCAAGTCTAGAGTGGGTTTAGCTAACTCTTAAATAGAATTAGGCTGGATGAATTTCCCAAGAAAGAAGCTGAACATAGGACCACTTTAGAATGAAGCCAAAGTTACCATTTTGAAGGGTATGAATCTCTGAACTTGCTAGATTTTTAGAAACTGATCTGGTAAAGACGGTGCCTGGTCAGTAGTTGTAACTAGTTCATTCATTCTGAATACAATCATTTTACTAAAACTCATTTTTATAATCCTTTATGGTAATCAACAATGTTTCCTATCTTAATCAGAGAGATAAACTACCGAGGCATTTTGTCAGCCCCTTCTAAAGAGTGGGCTTCTGATAGAAATTTGCTCAACACTCCCAGAGAATATATTCCTAATTAGGATAACTGCCAATCCCCAACTGACTCAATCATATCTATCATGTTGTCCATGTTGAATTACCCTGCTGTTATATCATATATACAATTAAATTTTGCAATTTTAATTATAAAAATTGATAAAAAATGAGAGCAAAGGGAGTATTAAAATGGAGTTTTCAAGGAGCCTGTGCCTCAGGTCAGGCTTGAAATGGTAGCCTAAATATGTTGTTCCCTTAATTCTTTTCTTTTTTTTTTTTAGTTTAAAAGTACTTTATTTTTTATATATAGTTTTTTATTTTAATTGTTCAAGTACAGTTTTCTGTAAAAATATGGAACACTTCATGAATTTGCATGTCATCCTTGCACAGGGGCCATGCTAATCTTCTCTGTATTGTTCCAATTTTAGTGTATGTGCTGCCAAAGTGAGCACCCCTTAATTATTTCAGTTACCATTTCCTCCTCAGTGTGTGAGCATTTCACCATATTTATGGTTATTCCAATGGTTAAAGATATATTTTTTTCACATAACATGACATGAAGCCTAAAGAAGCTATATCAAATGATATTCAATAAAGAGACAGTCTTTTGGTTGAAAATGGGAGAAAAATGGGCTGTGTTGTATTACTGAAAGTCACAGTTTTCTAAGTGGTTAAGGAGTTTTCAAGGATACTTTTGACTATATCTGATTTTTACTAACTACTTTAGAATCTACCTGTCTTACCTAAGTACTCCATACAAATATACATGCAATGTAAGATGAAACTGCGTCTAATATTGAGCTAAGCTCTTTGAAGTTCCTGAAGAAATGTATAGGGGGTCTTGGGTGCATTGGAGGAATTTCATATCTGCCTGTTTGAATTACTCTTAAGGCAAGCAATCAGCAGGACCAGAAATCAGGATAATTTTATACTAGAACTAAGGTAGTTTTGTGTTAATTTTAAGGGGAAAAATGACAAAACTTACATTCATCTTGAGAGAATGAATATTATTTTATCTATAACACATACATATAGAATCCCCTTCTGAAATTCCAAAGAGAGATACTAGTGCAATTTATGGTAGAGCTGAATGATAGATTTACTGCTTGAATATAATTTCCTCATTATAGCCCTGGCTGGTGTAGCTCAGTGGATTGAGTGCGGACCTGCGAACCAAACAATCGCGGTTCGATTCCCAGTCAGGGCACATGCCTGGGTTGCAGGCCAGTTCCCAGCAGGGGACACACAGGAGGCAACCATACATTGATGTTTCTCTCCCTCTCTCCTTCCCTTCTCCTCTAAAGATAAATGAATAAAATCTTTAAAAAAATTTCCTTATTATAAGCAGATGGTGATGAAAATATAAAATAGTATTTATATACTGAAGCCTTGATTGTATATACATTCTCATAGCTGGTGTGTAGAATGTCTTCTTGCAAAATCTCCTTAACTTTTTTCTTTATAGTAACAAAAACGTTTAGGCAAGTAGCCTTATTGATTTCAAGTTTGCTGATTTTTTAATATTTCCTAATTTCTAATTATGATTCCAACAGGTATTATCTTTTGATGCCTATGTAGAAGACGAAGTACATGATAAAAGACAAGAAAACTATAGAATAAGATACCATAAAATTTTGTTCTACCCTGAAGATGACACAATTCAAGTATATGAGCCACCGGTGAAAAATAGTGGACTTCCTCAAGGTATCGATTTAAAGCAGATTTATAGTTCTTTCATTTCTAACTTCTGCCTTTATATACTATCTTGCTCTGCCTTTTTATAAAGAACCCATACTGCTGCTCAGGTCTCTAAATTGTTGGAAGTGGTAATGTAAGCATGCTGCTAGCTTGTAGTTATTGATAGTGACTTACTAGGTTTCTACACTCCTACTTCAATATTGCTGTTTCTCCTACTCTTCTGTGACATACTTGTATCCTTTCAGGTGCTGCTCTAGTATGAGAAAACTCTCCTACTTCTTTGACTTTTTTCTTTAAACATTTTGTTTTTTTTTTTTTGTTATGACCACATTACTTCCTTTACAACACTGTCAAGAGAAGAGAGAAGACTGTTCTCTACTGCTGCTTCTAGATTGGTATTCACTATTTTTTCTTGAATTTACTGCCATTACTTCAACTACCTTCTCCTCATCCTCATCCCTGTTAAGTGTAGACTTTGATGATACTTCAACAGAGGATCATTTTTCGTTCACCATGTGTATGCCAGTCATCTTTATTCATACTACCCTTCAGCTAGACAAGAGTTAACTCTGTGATGTTGCCACCAGAGAAGCTAATTTTAGGTTGCATTATTGGAAGCATAGTGACTGATTTCTTCTGTTTGTGCTATTAGTCCTTCATGTAGGATGATGCCAAGTTCTTTATGCCTTCAGGGGATAGCAACCATGATGGTGAAAGAACTGAAAATTTGTCATGTGTAAGGGAAAAGAGCGAAAAGGAAAATCTATACAGGGAAGACTCAGTGTGCCTGATAAATGTCTTCAGGAATCTTCAGGGATGTCATATGGAGGAGGGGTGACCTAATTTTCTGTACCCTCAGGGACAGGACCTAATAGATTAGAATTCAAGTCAGTAACAGGAATAATTTTCTGGAAGGGAGCCACTAAAAGTTGTAGTAGATGGCTCTGGATGAGCATGGTCAAGGTTGGGTGGAAGACAGGGGAATCACGTGTTTGTTTGGTCATTGGAATAGATGGATGGCCTTGGGGACAGATCAGAGGTTATTTTTCACTGAAAGTTTAATAAAGGTGTAGTAAGGGAATCATATATTTGGTGTTTTATGTAGATGACCTCCCAAGGCCCCTTTGGTTCCTGACAAGCCATGATTTTTAGGTACATTATTTCCTCTTTGTCTTTTGGGGTATTGCCACTTCAAATACCTAAGGCTCCAAAATTGCCTTCTCTGACTATAGTCTCTATTTACTTTCCATATCCTTTACTCCCACCATCTTTGTTCTTCATTCTCCTAGCAAAACATATCTTGAATCTGTTCATGTCTTCCTATCCCTTTTAATATTCTAATCCAGGCTACCCTCGTTTCTTGACTAGAGTAATGGAATAGCTTCCTAATAGGTCTCTATGCTTCCATTACTACTCCTCCTTCAATCTGTTCTCTATGCAGCAGCCAGAATGTAGTGTGGGTTATTACCTTGGTTCAGTGGTGGCCTCCAAGAAGCATACATGCAGGCCTTCCCAGAGACCACAGAACAGAAGCCTCATGGGCCAAATTAAAATGCATCAGTCATATGGTACATCAAAACTATTTCAGATATGTAGTGAGATGCAAGGGGAAAGAGATGAGGTAGGTTCACACACTTAGGACAGGGTAAAAGTGGATAGAATGACCACCTTGCTTAAATCTTAGGGTAAGCAATGATCCTGTCTCTTTGTGTTGCATCAGCTCCTCCTTCTAATTATGTGGTTTAGAGACTGGAGTAGTTCAAGGAGGACCATAGGCAGAAAGGACCTTGGGCTAAGGGCACACACTCTATCAGAGAAATACAGGGACAAGTCGGTCTGACCACAGCTGTAGCTCACCAATAAGCCTACAGAATAGTATGGTCTTTGCTTGTGTTTCTTGGGTAAAGGACACATGGTTACAGAATGGGTATCACCAATGGATGAGTGGCTGAATTAAGGCCTCATGAATATTTAGTACTCATGAATATTTACTACCTCATGTAGATCAGTGTGTCATGAATATTTAGAGCACAGGTGCCTCATGCATTTTTAATATATGTTGAAAATTAGTTGTCTCTTAGTCCTTCCATCCCTTTTTTTCTATGTTTAACATGTACATGGTATACTTATTATCTACTCAACATTATTTAACACATTTTATGATTTTCTGCCTATGTGTAATAAACTGGGGATTAAAGTTTTTCTTAGAGCATGGCTTCATTGTATCTGGATGGTGAACTGGGAGCCAGTCAGCATTGCCAACCTATACTGTCAGGCACTGTACTGAGTTTTTGGGAAAATGGACAAGAGGAATAAGGCCCATTATACTCCTGCTTTGTGGAGCTTATGGGCAAGCAGGTTAGAGAGGAAAGAGAACAAGGTGACTAGTCTAAGAATTTTGCAGTTGTTTAGGTTAGACATGCTGACTGTCCAAATCAGGACATTGATGGTAGAAATAGAAAATAGGGGAAAGATTTTAGAGACATTTGGATGGCAGAGTTGATAGGCCTTGACCAGTGATTAAATACAAAGAGTAACTTATGGCCAAGATGGAGGTATAGGTAGATATACTGTGCTTCCTCACACAACCAAAAGAAGGAAAACGAGTTTAAAAATAATTAATACCCAAAACTACCAGAGAATCAAACTGTATGGAAGTCCAACAACCAAGGAGTTAAAGAAGAAACATTCATCCAGACTGGTAGGAGGGGTGGAGATGGGCAGCTGGGTGGAAAGGACTTGTGGCAAGGTGGTGGCTGGAGGACTGGGGTGGGCAGTCCTACATTTACATGCAGATAAACCAAGAGAGGCAAATGGGGAGAGAGACAGACCAAGCAACCCAGGGTTTCATTGTGGGGAAATAAAGCCTCAAAACCTCTGACTGAAAAACCTGTAGGGGTTGAAGCATTTGGAAAATCTCCCAGCCTCACAGGAGAGTTTGTTGGAGAGACCCACAGGGTCCTAGAATGTACACAAACCCACCCAACCAGAAATCAGCACCAGAAAGGCACAATTTGCTTGTGGGTAGTGGCAGAAGTAACTGATAGCCAGCAGCTAAACAAGTGGCATTGTTCCCTCTCTGACCCCTCCCCCACATACAGTGTATCAACATAGCAGCTCAGTGGGTTACATGCCCTGTTGAATACCTAAGGCTCCGCCCCTTCCTATGTGACAGGAGAGCTGAGACAAAGAAAATGGCCCAAATGAAAGAATGGACCAAACCTCTAGAAAAAATACAACTGAGCAATGAAGAGATAGCCAACTTATCAGATTCACAGTTCAAAACACTGGTCATCAGGATGCTCACAGAATTTGTTGAATATGGTCACAAAATAGAGGAAAAGGTGAAGATTATGAAAAGCAAAATAAAGGAAAATGTACAGCGACCCAATAGTGATGGGAAGGAAACTGAGACTCAAACCAATGGTTTGGAGCAAAGAAAGAAACATTCAGCCAGAACAGAATGAAGAAACAAGAATTTAAAAAAATGAGAGGCTTAGGAACTTCTAGGACAACTTTAAACATTCCAACATTCTAATTCTAGGGGTGCCAGAAGGAGAAGAGGAAGAGCAAGAAATGGAAAACTTGTTTGAAAAAATAATGAAGGAAAACTTCCTCAATTTGGCAAAGTCAGTAGACTTCCAAGAAGGTCCAGGAAGCTTAGAGAGTCCCAAAGAAGTTGGACGCAAGGAAGCACAGACCAAGGCACATCATAATTACATTACCCAAGATTAAAGATAAGGAGAGAATCTTAAAAGCAGCAAGAGAAAAGGAGACATTTACCTACAAAGGAATTCCCATAATACTGTCACCTGATTTCTCAAAAGAAACCTTGCAGGCAAGAAAGGGTTGGAAACAAGTATTCCAAGTCATGAAAGACAAGGACCTACATCCAAGATTACTCTAGCCAGCAAAGCTATCATTTAGAATGTAGTTAAGAATGGTATAGAAAATGTTGAAGCCAAAGAATTTATATATATGACCCATGGATATGAACTGAGGGGGGAATGAAGATGGGAGGGGTGTGAAGGGTGGAGGGGAATAAAGAGAGGAAAAATGGAACAACTGTAATAGCATAATCAATAAAATATATTTAAAAATAAATACAGAGAGTGAGGAAGGAGAATATCTAATGATAAAGTGCCTACTTTATCATTATCTTATTTAATCCCCTAATAGCCATCTAAAGTAGGTAATTGTCAGCTTTTCAGAAAAGGAAATAGGCTTAGAGAGGCAATTTGTTCCACCTGAGTCTTAGCTGATTGCCTAGGAGCTCACTGGTTGATGCATTAATAAAACCCAGAAGCATGGACCAACAAGTAGCATTGGGTTTAGAGCTGAGGTATGTTTGTTTGGGTCATGAGCCTTTTGAAATTGTGTTGGGATATTTGTATGGTGAAGCCCACCAGGCAGCTTGAACCTTGGTATGTGTTTTCAGGAAAACAATCAAGACTAAAGGCATGGACTGAGAATTAGGGGTGTCCAGATCATGAACAGAATCAGGCTTATTCTGTCATGTTAGAACAGAGATGCTCTTGAGGTGATGAAAAGAGGAAGATTTGATTTAGTGTCTGTGTTTGGTTTTACTAGTTGAGGGAGAAGGTGAGAAAGCTGTCCTCATTATTCTTTTTGTTTTGACTGATACACTCTCTACTCCCTGGTCTTCTAATTTGGAGAACTTACAACTTAATGGTAAATCTTTTAGGAAATATGAAAATGCCTTGATATTTAAAAAAAGGTTTCATAAACTTTTAAGGTTGAAAGTGTGACGTTTTATTTTGTAAAGGGGCAAGAGGTCTTTAGGCTCTTTAGAATCATTTTTAACATGTATAAGGCAGTTTTCAAAGATTTAAAATAATGTGTTAGAGAATATTTGAAGAATTGTTTCAGAGGAGAAAGAAAGTTTATAATTTTTAATTTCTATGAGCATCTATTTTACTTAAGTGTATGTATTAGTTAAGTGGCAGTATTGCTTTAGCAAAAAATTTTTTCTCATAACTTTACACTTAAGTGCTTACTCTGATATTCTTTAACTAAGCTTTGCTTATGTTTTAATTACCTTTCGCACATGACACCAAATTTATACCAGTGATGGGCTGGAGGTCTGGGACATCCCAAATCTGCACTAGTGACTTGCACTGTTATTATTATTCCAGTGAGTCTTCATTTTAGCTAACTATCCAAGAAGAGGAAATGAAATATAAGATCCTTTATGAGGATATTGGAAAGGTTTCATTAAGAGTTTTCAGTTCTCTCAACTCCTGATTTCAAATCTCACATAGGCAGATTCCAAAGACAAATTTAAGATAGTTGTGATTATTTTTTTGAAAAAAAATTTATGTAAATAGCAGGGATTGTTATTCATAAACACTCAGGAAAAAGACCCCTGAGTAAAAGACAATTTTTAAAGTCTTTTGTGAAAATTTGAGAAGTTCTGATTGATTCATTCTTATCAGGTTATTCCCTTGAGTGAAGACACAGCTCAAGTAATTTGTACAGAATGCGTAGTAATCATGATATGGAATGAGACTGTATTTATCAACAGAGTGGAGATACTTGATGGGTTCTAGCAAGTCCTGTGGAAGGCAAACATGAATAACCATCCTATCATCAAACTTTGTTTTGTGAGAAACCAGCCTCTTGAAATATTTAATATGATTTTTATTAAAGAAGGCCTGTTTGGACAGAGAGCACCTTGGAAAATCAGTTAAATACCTTCTTTAGGCTTTTCTAAATTAAATAATTGGGGAAAAGAAAACAAGCTTAATGAATCAGTGGCTCAGACCTGGAATGGGGTAGATAGTCTTTTTTTCAGTTGTGTCTTGAGTGTCCTGAGACTGCTTTCCATGTGCCTGTGGGCCCAGCGAAGGGGCTAGGGGTCACATTTAGGTGCTGCACACTGATGGTGTTCCTGTCACTTCCATAGGGTTTCAGTAATTTCCAAATGAACTTGGAGGTCAGATGCACCTGTTGGTTTGTTTTTTGTGGAACTGACTATTTAGAAATTAGTGCACCTGGATCTAGCTTCCCTTTTAGTTGCCTCTTTTATCATGTAACTTTTTTACGAAGGGGGCAGTTTAGAATAAGCCAGAAACAAAGAGACATCCTTTAGCATGGTGCCAAAATAGGCATTCAGTTATATTCAGCTTCTAATCAGAAGTACATATTTTTAATGTTGCTGAATCCTTGCTGATAGAGAGATATATGTGTGTGTTACAAGTTAGGTCACTGTTGCACTTCAAGGCTTGCTTTCATTACAGGACATTACTCTCTTTTTGGTTAGATGTGTTATATTTGTAGAAATTTTTGGAATGTAGTAAAAACAACATTATACCAAGCCAAGAATGTCAGAGGTTAACCCCAGTAGTTTTACTTCCAGTTGACTAACAGAAAAATTCTTTGTCAAGTGCAGACTAATCTATTCTAAAGCAAGGATAATGGTTAGAAATGTGCCATGATAGCCTGGTAAGTCTATACCAGTTCTTAGTTCAGAGTGTTTGTCAGAATCTCCTGACTTACCCCAAGAATTTGTGATTCTGTAGGCCTGGGGTCTAGAACTGTTTTCCACTTGTTTGTGTATCCCTGCTTAAGAACACTGATTTCATCCCCTCAACAGAGTAGTATTTCTTAGATATATTTTTATATTCTGAGATAATCTACTTTAATCAAGCAAATGTAATCACAGAATAGAAGTCACTCATTCATATGTCACTCATGTTGGGCATATATCATATTTAAATACTGCATTTCATAAAGTGGAGGAGAGGTGGTGGTAAGGTTACCAGATGAAATGTACAATGCCCAGTTAAATTTGAATTTGAGATAAGCAATCAAGTTTTTAGTGTGACTGTGTCCCAAATATTGCATGTGACATACATTAAAAATTATTCATCATCTATCTGGAATTCAAATTTAACTAGGCATCCTATACTTTGATTTGCTAAATCTGGCAACCCCAGAGGGTAGACCTTGGGGAGGGAATGGTCACTGAATGGAGCAGAATGAAATTTAAGAGTGGAGGTAAATGATTGATATGTGAAGACAGGTGCTTGGTGCATGGTGGCTGCTTAATGGATATTTGTTGAAGAGAGGAAGGAAGCAGGGGAGAGAGGAAGGAAAAAAGGAGAGGAAAAGTGATATACAATGCCCATAACACAAGGCAGGCATCATAAATGATACCTGGTCCTTTGAGGGATCAGAAGAGGAAGTGCTAGTACCCACTGAGAAGAAGGCATTTGACTGGTACCTCAAAGGTTTCTCCAGGTAAAGATGGAAGAGAAGGTACATTACTAAAACGGAACCACTTGAGATAAAGAGGTTTAAGTGGTGGGGTAAGAAGTTGGGAGGTGTTTGAGAGCAGATCATAGAGTATATAAGGAAAACTTGGCAAGAACACAGTAATCAAGCAGACATTACAGTATCTAACATGCTATCATTTGGGGCTCATTTAATGGCTGGCAGGGAATGCATAAGGTATATTATTTTTTATTATGATCAGAGATGTAGAATTTAATTTTTTTCTTCTTTTGCTAAAAGGCAGGCATCAGACTACCTATATATAAAAAAGTTATTTTTATAAAACCAAACCCCAAATATGACATTGTATAAAAATAAAAATGGTCAGGGCACATGCCTGGATTGTGGGCCAGGTCCCCAGTAGGGGACACATGAGAGGCAACTACACATTGATGTTTCTCTCCCACTCTTTCTCTTCCCCTTCCCTGTCTCTAAAGGTAAATAAATAATGTCTAAAAAAATGAAAAAGTTAGAATAGTAATTTTAGTAAAGGAATAATAATGAACACAAGAGGAGGAAAAGATACTCTTTTATGTCTGATCACAGTGAACCATCTTAGTATTCTTTTGTGCTATCTATCTATTTATTTATTTATTTTTAAATTGAGTTTATTGGGCTGACATTGGTTAAGAAAACCATATAGGCTTCAAGTATACAATTCAACAAAATATCATTTGCATACTGCATGGTGTCCCCATCGCCCCAAGTAAAGTCTCCGTCCCCATTTATCCACCCTTTGCCCTTTTCTACCACCCTTACCCCGAACACCCCTCTTTCCCTCTGGCTATCACCATACACCATACTGTTGTCTGTGTTTATATGATATATATAGAGTCTGGCACAAATAACTCCCCTTTTTATTAAAAATTCTTTCATTATCAAAACATAAACATGTAATTCTGTAACATAACAATATCATACTCAAGCACAGTATATAACATTTTATGTGAAATATTCAAATTAAAACTATAAATTATTATACACATATTATTACCCTACTAACGACACTCAAGCAGGTCTTACTTCTGCTGGATATATATATCTCAGTTCCTTCACCTGTTTTTACCCAACCCCTATTCCCTCTTATAGCAGTAAGTCTGTTCTATGTATCTATACTTCCATTTCCATTTTGTTTGTTAAATTGTTTCATTCATTAGATTACACATATAAGCGAGATCATATGGTAATTGTCTTTCTCTAACTTAGCATAATAATCTCATTCATGCTGTTGTAAAAGGTGAGATTTCATTCTTTTTTATGGCTGAGTAGTATTTCATTGTGTAAATGTACCAAAGCTTTTTTTTTAATGTTTTTTTATTTTAATTGTTATTCAAGTACAGTTCTCTGTCATTTACTCCCGTCCCAGTCCACCCCCGCCAATGCTCCCCACCTCCCTCCCATTTCCACCCCCCTTAGTTTTTGTCCATGTGTCCTTTATACATGTTCCTATAATCCCCTCCTTTTCCCCTGAAATTCCCTCCCCTCTCCCCTCTGGATACTGTCATCCCCTTTTCTATTTCAATGTCTTTGGTTATTTTTTGCTTGCTTGTTTGTTAGTTGCTTAGGTTCCTGTTAAAGGTGAGATCATATGGTATTTGTCTTTTACTGCCTGGCTTATTTCACTTAGCATAATGCTTTCCAGTTCCATCCATGCTGTTGCATAGGGTAGGAGCTCCTTCTTTCTTTCTGCTGCATAGAATTCCATTGTGTATATGGACCATAGTTTTTTGATCCATTCATTTACTGAGGGGCACCTAGGTTGCTTCCAACACTTGGCTATTGTAAATTGTGCTGCTATGAACATTGGGGTGCATAGGTTCTTTTGGAATGGTGTTTCAAGGTTCTTGGGATATAATCCTAGCAGTGCAATTGCTGGGTCAAAAGGCAGTTCCATTTTTAGTTTTCTTAGAAAATTCCATACTGTTTTCCATAGTGGTTGTACCAGTCTGCAATCCCACCAGCAATGAACTAGGGTCCCCTTTTCTCCACAACCTCTCCAACACTTGTTGTTTGTTGCTTTGTTTATGATGGCCATTCTTACCAGTGTAAAGTGGTATCTCATTGTGGTTTTAATTTGCATTTCTCTGATGGCTAGTGATATTGAGCATCTTTTCATCTGTCTCTGAATCCTCTGTATGTCCTCCTTGGAGAAATGCCTGTCCAAGTCCTTTGCCCATTTTTTAATTGGGTTGCTTGTCTTCTAGGAATGGAGTTGTGTAAGTGCTTTGTATATTTTGGAGATTAAACCCTTGTCTGAGGTATCATTGGCAAATATGTTTTCCCATATCGTTGGGTCTCTTTTTATTTTAATGCTGTTTTCTTTAGCTGTGCAGAAGCTTTTTATGTTGATGAGATCCCATTTATTTATTCTTTCCTTTATATGCCTTATTCTGGGGGACTTATCAGTAAAAATGTTGCTGTGTGAGATATCTGAGATTTTCCTGCCTATGTTCTCCTCTAGGATTTTAATGGTGTCTTGGATTATATTTAAGTCTTTTATCCATCTTGAATTTATTTTTGTGTGTGGTGTAAGTTGGTGCTTGAGTTTCATTTTTTTGCACGTAGCTGTCCAGTTCTCCCAACACCATTTGTTGAAGACACTATTTTTACTCCATTTTATGGTGTTGCCCCCTTTGTCGAATAGTAACTGACTGTAGTGACTTGGGTTTACTTCTGGGCTCTCTGTTTTGTTCCATTGGTCTGTGTGCCTGTTTTTATGCCAGTACCAGGCTGTTTTGATTATAGTGGCCTTGTAATACAGTTTGGTATCAGGTATTGTGATCCCTCCTACATTGTTTTTCTTCCTCCAAATTGCAGCTGCTATTCGGGGTCGTTTATGGTTCCATGTAAACTTTTGAAGTGTTTGTTCTATGTCTGTGAAATATGCCATTGGTACTTTGATAGGTATTGCATTGAATCTGTATATTGCTTTGAGTAATATGGACATTTTGATTATGTTAATTCTTCCAATTCATGAACAAGGTATATGTTTCCATTTGTTTGTGCCTTCCTTGATTTCATTCTTCAGTGTTGTGTAGTTTTTTGCATACAAGTCTTTTATCTTCTTGGTTAGGTTTATTCCTAGGTATTTTATTTTTCTTTTTGCTATATCGAATTGGATTTTTTTCTTGATTTCTGCTTCTGCTGTTTCATTGTTGGTATACAAAAATGCCTTTGATTTCTGGATATTGACTTTGTATCCCACTGTTTTGCCAAATTCATTTATTAGGTTCAGCAGTTTTTGGGTGGAGTCTATAGGATTTTCCATGTACACTATCATATCATCTGCAAACAATGACAGTTTTGTTTCCTCCTTTCCGATTTGGATGCCTTGTATTTCCTTTTCTTGTCTGATTGCTGTGGCTAGAACTTCCAAAACTATATTGAATAGAAGTGGTGAAAGTGGACAACCTTGTCTTGTTCCTGATCTTAGTGGAAAAGCTTTTAGTTTTTGTCCATTGAGTATGATGTTGGCTGTAGGTCTCTCATATATGGCCTTTATTATGTTGAGGAATGCTCCCT
>PVKM010010385.1:0-11940 GCA_004027735.1 Carollia perspicillata
AGCACTTGGAATTGCTGTGGATGTGTAGCTCTGAGACAGTCATGTGCCTTTTTCTTCTCGGAATCTTGAGTTGCAGATTGAAAGTGATGTCTCAGGGAAAGCTTGCCACTTTGGGGCTTGCCCACTTGATTTATATCTGTGTGGTTTTGTCCAAACTACCACATTCTCCTTCTGTGGTGTTTCTATCTGTTGTTTCTTAGGGGTTTTCCCCCCCTAGAATTGGTGTAATGATGACAGTAATAAAGAGGGGTGTTAGTTTTATCACTCAGTAGACAACTATTTGGGGAGAAAACAACTATTTCAAGGAAATGTTGGTATCCTGGATGAAGAACAGAGGAGGGACAATACAGATCAAAACCGACTCCTGTTCACCAGTTTGCTTATTTATTTACCAGAGTATTGTAATTGCTCCCAAAGCACCATGTTCAGACCTGTATTTAGTACCTATGGTTGTTTATAGCTCCCTTTCTGCTGCCCCACACATGCTCACTCCAACATTAGGTTATTGATCGTGCATCCCAGTTTCACACCCATTGAAAAATTCAGGCTTGGGATCCAAGATGGCAGCAGATTAGGTGGAAGTTACACTGATCTACTCCTAGGACCAAACTGGAATCACAACTAAATTATAGAAAAATAATCCGGAATAACCAACTGAAGATTAGCCAGAGAGAAGCCTTATAAACAAGCACTTACAGAAGAAGCCGCTCTTCAAGACTGACAGAAAGTGAGGTGGTGTAAGGAGACTTGGCTGGGCTCCCATGGGCAGCAGCTGAAGTTCTGGAGGGATAGCTCAGCTATGGGGGGTTCTCCATGAGAAGTGTGGGGTCTAAACCCCGAGCTAAGCTCCCCAGCCTAGAGCACCAGAACCAGGAAAGGCAACCACGTAACATTGCCTGTGAAAAGCAGCGGGGTTTCTGTCCACCAGAAAGAGACAGCTAGAGACACAGCCACCCTCTTAAAGGGCCAACATACAAAATTTCATTTGCAGACACTCACCCTGGGCTCTGGTGGAGAGAGTGCAGAGCGAACTAGAGGCCTATGAGGAGAGTCTGGAGTTGGTGGCTCTGGGGAGAGAGCTGAATGGCCAGCTACCAGGATCCCTGTGCTCAGTCATTCCCCATACTGCAGAAGCCATCTTTCTCAGGCAGAGCACTGCCTTCCAGGTGACATCAGCCTGGGGAGACGCAATAGCCCCGCCCACCAGAGTTTCTCTTGCCCCACCCTGTGCAGCTTATGCCATGCTAAAGAGTACAACTAGAGGCTCTTTCAATGCTAAGCCTAACAGACAGCCTGCAGATGGAGGTAGATCTCTGGCAGCTTAGAGGATTCTGTTGACCTGCCTCCAGGCTCCGTGCTGGTAAAAGTAGGCCTTGGTGCATAGCTTGGTCCAACAGAGGGTGCACCCAGGCCCAAAAGAGGGAGCCACAAGCTGTGGATCTCTGATAGCTCAAAACAGGTTGCCCAGGACCCGTCATAGGCAGCCTCTGATGAAGATCTGAAACAGAGTCCCTCTGAAGAGGTCCAGAACCAATATATTGAGTGTACATCTTCACAAAGCAACACAGTAGAATCCAGTAGGGTTCACAAGTAGTACATCCACAGGCAGATTGTGACAGGCACTAAACCCTGCCAAGGTGAATACCTCTTTGTGTGGTCAGTACCTGCATACTGTGTTGGGGTTTAGCCTCGCAGTCAACCAGCCTCAGGGGTGATCTCATAAATGAATGGGACAATAGCAATCAATACTTAATTACAACAGGAGGGCTCACATAACCCACACAAGTGACATTCCTGGAGCACCCAGCACAGGTGATCAGGGAGACTGTGCCACTGGGTTTCACATGCTATCTACTACCTAATGCCATCCCTACTAAGACTGGAGTCATAGCAGATCTACCTAATATATAGGAACAATCACATCAAGATAAGCAAAATAGGGAGCAAAGAAGCAAACCCCAAGTGAAAGAACATTTTCCAGAAGGAGAGCTACATGAAATGGAGGCAAGCAATTTATCAGATAATAGAGTTCAAAGTAATGATAAAGAGACTCAACAGCATGAAAAAGGGCATAGAAACCATAAAAAAGACCCAGTCAGAAATGAAGAATGCAATATCTGATGTAAAGAATACACTGAAAGGAACAAAGATTATGTTAGGTGAAGCAGAGGATTGAATCAGTGATTTGGGAGACAAGGTAGAAAATAACACCCAATCAGAGCAGCAAAAAGAAAAATGGATTTTAAAAAAACAAGAATAGTTTAAGGCACCTCTGGGACAATGTGAAGGATAACAACCATGGCATCACAGGGGTACCAGAAAGAAAAAATGAAGAGCAAGGGATCGAGAACATATTTGAAGAAATGATGATGGGAAAATTCCCTAATGTGGTGAAGGAAAAAGACATGCATGTCTGGGAAGCACAGAGAGTCCTGATCAAAGTGGACCCAAGAGGCCCATACCAGGACACATCATAATTAAAAATGGGAAAGATTAAAGACAAAGAGAGAATTGTAAAAGCCACATGAAAAAGGCAGTCAATTACCTAAAAGGGAGCTCCCATAAGACTGTCAGCTGATTTCTCAGCAGAAACATTTTGGGCTGGAAGAGATTGGCATGAAATACTTAAAGTATGAAAAGAAAGGACATACAACTGAAGCTACTTTACCAAACAAGGTTAGCATTTAAAATAGAAAGAGATGTAAAGAGCTTTTCAGACAAGAAAAGGCTAAAGGAGTTTGTTACCACCAAACCAGTATTACAAGAAACATTGAAGCGCTTGCTTGAAGGAGGAGGAAGAGGAGGACAAGGGGAAACAAACAGAGGAACATAGTTAAAAAAATAAAATGGCAATAAATATGTACTTATCAATAATCACTTTAAGTATAAATGGCTTAAATGCTTCAATCAAAAGACATAAGGTAGCTGAATGGATAAGAAAACAAAACCCATGTATATGCTGCCTCCAAGAGACCCACCTCAGAACGAAAGATACACACAGACTAAAAGTAAAGAAATGGAAAAAGATATTTCATGCAAATGGAAAGGAAGAAAAAGCTGGGGTGCAATACTTATAATTGACAAAATAGACTTTAAAACCAAGGAATAGTAAGAGGCAAAAAAAGACACTACATAATGATAAAGAGAGTAATTCAATAAGAGGATATAATCCTTGCAAACATTTAGGCACCCAACATAGGAGCACCTAAATATGTAAAGGAAATCTTGATGGATATAAAGGGAGAGTTTGACAGTAATAGAGTCCTAGTATTTTAACACCCCATTGACATCAATGGATAGATCTTCCAGACAGAAAATCAACAAGGAGATGGCAGCTTTAAATGATACACTAGAAGAAATGGATTTAATTGATATTTAGAGCATTGCATCCCAAAGCAGCACAATATACATTCTTTTCAAGGACACATGGAATGTTTTCTAGGATAGACCACATGTTAGGACACAAAACAAGACTCCATAAATTTAAGATTGAAACCATATTAAGGACCTTCTTTGACCACAGTGCTATAAAACTAGAAGTCAATCAGAAGAAGACAACTGTAAAACACACAAAGACATGAAGGCTAAATAATATGCTACTAATAAGGAACAGGTTAACGATGAGATCAAGGAAGAAATAAAAAAATACTTTGAGCCCTGGCTGGTGTAGCTCAGTATATTGAGCACGGGCCTGTGAAGCAAAGGGTCGCCGGTTCAATTCCCAATCAGGGCACATGCCTGGGTTGCAGGCCAGGTCCCCAGTAGGGGACCCATGAGAGGCAACCACACACTGATGTTTCTCTCCCACTCTTTCTCCTTCCCTTCCCCTCTCTCTAAAAATAAATAAATAAAATATTTAAAAAATACTTTGAAACAAATGAAAATGAGACTACAACAACCCCCCAAAAAGCAAACAATCCAATTAAAAATGGGCAAAGGACCTGAATAGACACTTCTTCAGAGAGGACATACGGGTGGCCAACAGACATATGAAAAGATGCCCAACATCACTAATCATCAAAGAAATGAAAATTAAAACCACAATTAGATGCTATCTCATACCTGTCAGAATGGCCATCATCAATAAACAGCAAACACATGCTCGTGAGGATGTGGAGAAAGGGGAGTCCTCATGTAGTGTTGGAGGGAACGCAGATTAGTGCAGCCACAGTGGAAAGCAGTGTGGAGTTACCACAAAAAATTAAAACTGGAACTGCCTTATGACCTAGTGATTCCACTTTGGGAAATTTATCTGAAGAAACCTGAAACACTAATTCAAAAGAGTATATGCACCTCCATGTTCATTGCAGCATTATCTACAATTGCTGAGATATGGAGCAGTCCAAGTGTCCATCAGTAGATCTGTGGATAAAAGAACTACAGGACATTTACACAATGGAATACTACTCGGCTATAAAAAAGAAAATTTTACCCTTTGTGACAACGTGGATGGACCTGGAGAACATCATGTTACGTGAAATAAACCAATCAGAGGAAGACAAGGACCATGTGATTTTCTCTCGTATATGGAATCTAATGAACAAACTGAACTAAAAAGCAAAATAGAGGCAGACTCATAGACAGAGAGCAGGGTGACAGCTCTGGGGAGGGGGTGCTCTGGGAGGGTAGAGGGTTGTGAGAAGGTGGTCACGGGCATGGACAGCAGTGCGGGGACTGTGGTTGCGTGGCAGGGAGGGCAGGGGGAGGTGGAAGAGGGTATGGGGGGATACCTGGTGGTGGAAAAGGTAAAATAAAATTTAAAAAGACCTAAGGCATGTTGAATGAATGAATAAACTACTGTTTTATCCACTTATTACCTGATTAATTTGTTCTAATTTTTTCCCATTCAGAAAGAAGATCTTCAGATCTACTTTAAATACCATAAGAATTTGCCCCGAGCTAGGGCAATCTGGCAAGAATGTCAAGACTGTGCCTACTTTGGGGTAATGTTGAGATTACATCTCCCACAAATTGTTTTCTCTGGACAATGTTTATGTGCATCAAGTTTTTAAAGATGTCAAGAGTGTGAGCTCAGCAGAGGAATTCGGCATTGGGATTTATGTTTATTAAAAGTCTCCCCTGTTTTGAAATTGCACATGAGAAGTTTCAGGGCCGCCCTGGGTCTCTCTGGGACAGGCCTGTGAGGGACCGCTGTAGCCTGATGAAAGAACCAGAGCCCTGAGATAGGTTTTAAAAATGGCATTCAGTCCAAAAGGTTAGACATCGGTGCTCCCAGGAATGATGTCAGTGAGCCATCGTGTGCCCTCCAGATCCCACCACACCCAAACTCAAACACAGGCTGCCTCCTTTTCCGAAGCATCTGAAATGCCCCACGTGTTCTGGTAGACTTACTTGCTAAAGGAGATAGACGCCCCTGCTCCCCCCTGTTGCCTATAAGAATGCTGGCCACGTTGTCCCCCTTCCCCTTTCTTCCACGTCACAGGCAGCCCCCGAAGGACCGGACAGCTCGGCAACAGTACAAACCAGGTCGACCCAGCTGCCCCTCTCGTCTGGGAACAGCCTGTTTCATTTCTTGTATTTAAATGCCACCGCTTCTGTTTTCTCTGTGTTGTTTCTTTTGTTTTATGTTGTTTCTGCTTGTTTTTTAAAGGTATGCCAGCGCCAATTGGATCACAATCTCCCTCTTTTTAAGTATCTTGGAGGACCCAGCCAGAGACTCATAAAATACCAGATGCTGTTGAAGGTAAAGTCACTAAGACGGTGCTTTTCCATGTTGGCAACCAGATGGATGCACTGTGGTGCTCTCTCCCTTGGAGTTGTCACTGTCTTCCAAAGGTGAAGATAGCTGTCCTTTGAGCTTTTTCTGTTCTCCAAGTTTAAAGCAGCCCTCCTCGCGGAGGCATAAGATGAAAGAGTCATGGAGTTGAAAGGGACCTGGGAGCCTGGCTAGTCCAACAGGCAGCCAAGGCATGAATCTGTTAGGAGCCTGGCTTAAAGGAGGAGAGGTATGATTTTCCCCTAAGTCACTCTTTTACCTGTATTAAGACAATGGAAGGGAGAAGGCAAAACTGGAGTTTTTTTCTCTTTTTGCAACATCTGCCTCCACCCTTAGATTTAGCATCTTTCTCCAGAGCATTGTAACAGAATGCATTGTGCTCTGAAGAACTCTTAGGCCATCCTTCTCTCTCTGACACCAGCACGCCTGCAGGAGAGCACTCCCGGACACTCCGAATGGGGCAGGAGGCACTGTCAGGGCTGCTTCCCCAGGAGGCCGATGGGAAGGCTGGGGCCATTTCTCCAAGTTGTGTTTTGGGGCTACTATTTCAAAAAAAGCCACTGCTGTTTACTGGGTACCTCCCCGCGTGTATTTTTTTTACTTAATCCTTGCAATCGTATGTGTCAGAAAGGCTCTGGAGTATGAAGAAACTGAGGCTCATGGAGGTTAGGCTCATGGCCCAACCATCTGCCCTCAGAAAAATGTGCCCCTTTCAGCCTTGTGTCAGCAGATGCCACTGGGCTGGACCGCCTCTGCGGCTACCAGCTGTGGGGTTACTGCACGTGCTAGGCCTAGGTTTTCTCATGTGTAAAATGAAGATACCAGAACCTCCTGCTCCCTGGAGGAAGCAGCGAGTAAATGCGTGGAGAGAGCTCTCTGGGCGCTAATGTGCAAGAAGCTCCTGGGCCACGTGGCCGCTGTTTTAGACCTGCAGACGTCGCTCCAGTGTGGGACTAAGGGGGATGGCTCACTGCTTCCCCATATGAGTGATACCTGTGAGCATGTTTAGATATGGCATTCACCTAGGGCCTCGCATGCCTGTGACGGTCTCATTCTTACTGTTATGAAGTCCTACCAGTGAGCAGGGAGTGGGACGTGAGTGGGGGTCTTCACTCTTTACGCCTGGCTGCATCAGGGACTGGAGGCTCTGGTTTTCCCTTTGACGTGATGTTGACACGATAGCTAAGTTACGTTTGCAGAGGACTGTGGGGCATGGTGATTAGAAACACAGAGGCAGGAATTAGATAGACCTCCTGGTTGTGGATCCCGGCTCTGACAGCTCTGTGCAGGAAGGCAGGTCAGTAACCACTCTCTGCCTCAGGCTCCGCAGCTGTAAAATGAAGAAGGTTAACAATACTTTTCTGGTATGCTCTTTCTGGAAATATGCATAAAAACTCCTAACATTAAATGAGGTAATACATGTTTGAATATTCTGTTAGTTTTATTGAAAAAAACAAGAGACAGACTTACTGTGAAATACTCCTCGGAGGTCTTTGCAGAACCACGGGAGGCTACTCAGGGCAGACCAGTTTTTCCCACAGAGAAGCTTGCTGGGCGCCCAGAAACACAAGTTTAAACCACTGGCATGCGGTGAAGGGGGGAACTTTGTGGAGTTCTCCTCCATGAGGAGCGGACTTACTCTGCGGCTTCTTAGAGAGAGCATGGGTGTTGGACCATTGCCTCATGGCTGAGAAAGGACCCTGGGATCCTGGCGTGGGAGAGCTTTTTGACGTATAAAAGAAAGGGGAAGGAATGCTAGATTGTACTACTAAAAGCAGACACACGAAAAATGGGGAAAGACATATTAGCATACATGTGCCCAGTGGTCTCCATGCTTAATAATGAGCTCATAGAAATTAGTAATGAGAAAAAAATCTATGAAATGCTTACTGTCTTGTCTGAGATATTGTAAAAATTAACAGTTGTGACCAAGAGTTTTGTGAGTACATAATATCTAAAGAGTCAAGGCAAAGTAATTAAACAATATTAATACATTACTATCTGAACACATTGGAAAGAATCCATGACAAATTAACATTTAGGGACAAGAGAAACTTGCATTCACTGAGCTAATGATTTCTATCAAACAAGCAAGTGATGGATGGAAACTCTCAAAGGTACTGTAGAGAATTTTTCTTGTCTGGATTTTGTTTAATTAAGATATGGTTGGTAAAAGGGTACATTATTTGTTTACCGTAAGCTTTGCTTATTACAAGGATGTTCTAGAATAGACGGTCATGCTGATTTCCTGTGATACGATATGATGTGAAACCAACTCATATCATAAAAGAAACATTCATTTTTCTTCTTTTAAAAAAATTAAACAGGCTCTACTTAAAGAAATAATCAATGGGGAGAGGTTGGTAAATGTGACAAGCTTTCCACTATACGATGACAAAGGTCCAAGGATGTAATGTAGAGCATGGTGGCCGCATGCCATTATTAAAGCTGGTAACACTGTATTGTGTAACAGAAGTTTGCTAAGAGAGTAGACTTAGACATCCTCACCAAAACAATAAACAAAGACAAACTTGGGAGGTGATGGCTGTGTTAATGAACTAGAGGAGGCGAACCCTTTCACAATGTATACGTGTATCAAATCGCTATGATGTATGGTTTAATTATCTAACAATTTTGTCTGTCAGGCATATCTCAGTAAAGTTGATTTTTTAAAAAGAAATTAATAGTAAAAAATTAACAAAGTACATAGGCAGTCTACTAAAGAATAAATGTCAGTCAGTAGTAAACATTCTTTGAGAGCTCTACTGCACTGGTTATCTGAGAAATTCAAACTAAAACACGGTGAGGTAGGATTGCTCTGTTAATTCAATTGGCCACACTGTTTGATTAAGTGGCAATTCTCCCCGTAGGCTAGGAGCGAGAGAAACAGGGTTTCCCAGGTGGCTGGTGGGAACAGAGTCCTCCTCAAAGGAACTCACGAATGTGCATCAAAACTCTTAACACTGACAACTCCACTTCTAGGAATTTATCTTAAGGAAAAATTGTGGAACCTAAATATCTAACCATAGAGGAGATTAATTGATTATGACTTACATATAGGATGCAACACTGCCACAATCAAAACCATGTTTTTAAAAAGTATAATGTCGTGAGAAAATAAATATTCACGGTATGTTGTGGAGTGAGAAAGAGCAGGCTATGGTGAATGTACCCAGTAATATTTCACTTGAGGAAAGAACACCGTGCCAAATATACCCTCATTCTCTCCTTCTTACTTGTGGGGGGTGGACAAATCTGCATACATTCTCAGTTAGCTGAGCATTTGTCTCAAGACCGTTTGCGCAGTAGATTTAGTTGGCAATTTAACTTTCTGGTTCTCAATAAGGCTCTTGGGTTACTGCAGGGTCTGCTGGATTTGGAGTCTCCTGAGGATTTGGAGGTAGGCCCAGGTGACCTAGGAGGAGGTTCGACTAAGGTACTGGATGTTAAATATTGTTTTATATAACTGTTAATGACATTTGTCCATGGGTGGGAGAATTCATGGCAATTTTGTTTTCTGTAATTAATGTCTCTATTGTCTACGTGTTTTAAAATGGTACACATTTCATAATTCACAGTCAGAAAAAAAAACAAAAAAATTAAAGGCAATTTCAAAGAGGGAATTTGTAGTAGGATAAGTAGTAATATATTTTCTTCCTTTCATATAAAAATGTTTTAATGAGAATACAAAAAGGAAGGTGTAAGTAAATATGATAAAATCTCCACTGTGGTTTTTCTGCATGACAGGATTATAAATGATTTATATTTATTTCTTTGTTTATCTAATTTGTATATGTTATGTCCCGTTTCCCTCCAAGAGTGTGTGTGAGTGTGTGCATGTGTGTGTGTGTATGTGAATCCTAAAGAACTCTTAGAGGAAATGGTGGCCAGCTAGGTAAGGAAGACATTTGTGGCTTTGCAGTGAGGTTTCTTTTAAATTTCCTATTAAATATTCTGGTTTTAACAAGAAAGCCTAGGGCATGTGTTTCAAGAATAGCAGTCATTTTCAGGCCATCTCTGCTCAGAATGCATGTTGGGGACCACCTTGAAATAAGAAGCTCAAGGCACAGGTAATAATTTTATAATCTGAAGGAAGAGAAGCTAGCCCGAGTTAGAAGGGCGTAGTAATGTTGGTAAGGCTTTCTCAGGACCCTACATTACCAATGTATGTTAAAGTAGGAAGGAGAGAGAGTGAGAGCAGTTGAATCTCCAAAGAGAAGTTGGGTTTATGTGTTGGGGTAAAGAGGAAGATGCCTAGTGTTAGAACTTTTAATCCTTTAGCAATGGTATTATTGTCTGCTGACTTTCACCAGGACTAGAGCATATTTATTATGAGGGAGAAGGCAAGAACCCATGACAAACTGTTCGGTGGAGGCAGCATGCTCAGCTCCATCCATCAGTCCCCCGTCACTCATATCTCTGATCCAGAAATCTGCAGTGCTTCTGCAGAGATTAAGGAAATACACAACCCTCCACTGACATCATGCAGTAGAGGATAAAAGAAAGAGGGGGGCCGTATGGGGCAGCAAAGAGTTTTTCGTCATAGAAATTGGTGTGTTTAAAAAAATGGAAGAAACCAAACTTGTTTTGTTTGCATTTACTAGATAATATAAAGATGCCATGTAAGTAGCAGGGGAATAAAATATTGAAAACCTAAGCAAAAGCCTTTGAAGCTGAAACAGTCATCCTGATCATGTCCAAAGTGTCCTGGTGGTAACAATCAAAATACTGGTTTCTTCAGTTAGTAGTTCTGGCTTTTGCACTTAATGCCGAGTCTTCATGTTTGGGAGGTGCAGACCTGGATGGCAGCCTTAGTAGCATGGTGTGGGGGTGGAGGGTGTTGGTAGAGGAGAGGAGGAGGAAGGGCAGCGCTGTGGGGGATTCAGTGTGGCAAATGTATCATTAGTGAACTTCCATGTGGCCGCCCAGCCTTTGTGTCTATAGAAGTTTAAGAATGCTCTCCTCTGGGATGGTTTTAAGAATAATTTTACCCTTCTGCCCATCTAGGTTAACACACCGTGGAAATAAGCCACAACTACCACTCCTAAGAGAGCACATTATCTTGTTAACTATCCTGTAATGCATCTAATCTCCATTTTGCTTTCTTCCACCTCCATGTAATCTTCCTAAACTTCTTCCATAATCTTAAATGTATAAAAGAAGGTGCAAAACTGGTATTCTCCACAGCATTTGAGGTCTTGCTCCCAGACATATGTTCTTATTTTGGCTCAAATAAACTCCTATAGAAATTTTTTAAAAAGGCCTTGCCAAGCCCTGACTGGGGTGGCTCAGTTGGCTGGATGTCATCCTGCAAAGTGAGGGGCTGCCGGTTCAATTCCCGGTCAGGGCACACGTCTGGGTTGCTGGTTTGGTCCCAGGTCAGGGCATGTTCGAGAGGCAATGTTCTCTTACACATCATTTGTCTCCCTCTCTTTCTCCCTACCTTCCCCTCTCTCTAAAAATAAATAGATAAAATCTTTTTTAAAAAAGAAATGACCTGCTCAAGTAGCCCAGTGAGAGCATCCTCCCAACACATCAAGGTTATGGGTTTGATCCCTGGTCAAGACACATACCAGAAGCAACCAATGAATGGGTGAATAAATGGAAGGACAAACTGATGTCTCTCTCTCTCTCTCTCGGTTTCTCTCTCTCTCGCTGTGTTTCTCTATTTCTCTCTTTCTCTCTCCCTCCAAGATTAATTTAAAAAAAAAGGGGGGGGAGAAAACTTTATTTCTAAAAGAAGTATAATTTTACCCATAGGATAAGACTGTCTGTCACATTAAGCACAGGAATATGAGACTCAGCTTGCACTTTTCCATAGGCCCCAGGGGCAGGGGTGTAAAGGAGAGAGCGGCCAATTTAAAGGGGGCTGGTTTTCTTTCATGCTTTAAAAAAGCTCAGTATGTTCCTTATAGAGCAGAAATATATGCCCATGACTTTGTGAACTTCATTCTTCATTAGTACAATCCACAGAAGTGTTGTCGATGGTTACCCGGCCACTAGCTTTAGCCACTGTTCTCTGGGAGCAGGGAACAGGTCGGTGTATCACCTTCTCAGATGCTCCGTGGCTCCTTATCTCTGTCCTGTTTTCCTTCTTTATTTAGTAGATGGTTTACCTTTTGGTTTCCAACAAGGCATTTGGTTTCCACAGAAGGGGCCAAAGAGGACTGAGGATTCTGCATCCTTAGCTGAACTACACCAGG